>PVKP010017465.1:0-46063 GCA_004027715.1 Plecturocebus donacophilus
AAAAAAAAAAAAAAAAAAAAAAAAAAAAAAAAAAAAAAAAAAAAAAAAAAAAAAAAAAAAAAAAAAAAAAAAAAAAAACCCGATCACTAGAGTGAACTGGCAACCAACAGAATGGGGAAAAATTTTTGCAATCTATGCATCTGACAAAGGGCTAATATCCAGAATCTACCAAGAACTAAAACAGATTTACAAGAAAACAAACAAACAAACAACCCCATTCAAAAGTGGGCAAAGGACACGAACAGACACTTTTCAAAAGAAGACATATATGAGGCCAACAAACATATGAAAAAATGCTCATCATCACTGGTCATTGAGAAATGCAAATCAAAACCACATTGAGATACCATCTCATGCCAGTTAGAATGGCGATCATTAAAAAATCTGGAGACAACAGATGCTGGAGAGGATGTGGAGAAATAGCAACACGTTTACACTGTTGGTGGGAGTGTAAATTAGTTCAACAATTGTGGAAGACAGCGTGGTGATTCCTCAAGGACTTAGAAACAGAAATTCCATTTGACCCAGCAATCCCATTACTGGGTATATATCCAAAGGATTATAAATCGTTCTATTATAAAGACACATGCACATGTATGTTCATTGTGGCACTGTTCACAATAGCAAATAGCTAGAACCAACCCAAATGCCCATCGATGATAGACTGGACAAGGAAAATGTGACATATATACACCATGGAATACTATGCAGCCATAAAAAAACGATGAGTTCATGTCCTTTGTAGGGACATGGATGAATCTGGAAACCATCATTCTCAGCAAACTGACACAAGAACAGAAAATCAAACACCACATGTTCTCACTCATAGGTGGGTGTTGAACAATGAGAACACATGGACACAGGGAGGGGAGCATCACACACTGGGGTCTGTTGTGGGGGAATAGGGGAGGGATAGTGGGGGGTAGGGAAGTTGGGGAGGGATAACATGTGGAGAAATGCCAGATATAGGTGACGGGGGGATGGAGGCAGCAAACCACATTGCCATGTATGTACTGATGAAACAATCCTACATGTTCTGCACATGTATCCCAGAAACTAAAGTGCAATACAAAAAAAAAAATATATATATATATATATATGTATATATATATATATATATATATATACAAACACACAAACACACACACACATATAATGATAACTTTTCACATTATTTCCTAAAAAAGAAAGAAAGAAATCTAGTGTCTTGGAGACTTGCTAGACTGAGCTGGTGTTAAGACAAAAGGAGCTGGAGCAGAGAAAGATTTCCAGAGTAGGAAGAAGGGCAGTGGCAGCTCCTCCACCTGTGGGGATCTATACTCTGCTTCCTCATGGTGGCCTGGAAATAGCAGGAATGTTGATAGGCATGGCTTTGTGTGTACCTGGGGACTGAGCATTAAGCTTCCAGTCTTCCCTCTGGAATGAATGCCTCAGTTGCCAAATTTGGCACAGGGGGTGTAGATGTTGTTTTCAATAGAGGCAGCCACCTTTGACTAAACTATATAGATTTGGACAATGTGTGTTTTACCAGCAAATCAGTGGATTCAGGACTCAGTACCTGCTCTTCACCACATTGGTTTTCCTGAATTATGTAAGCCTCAGAGCATTCTAAAAATAACTGATTAAATTATCAACTATAATGGGCTCGGAGGATTAAATTTAATGTAGAAAAATAATGAAATGTTTTTCTATACTTTAGTTATATTAGTTATCTATTATTGTGTAACAATATTACCACAAACTAAGGTGTTTAAAACATAAGTCATTTATTAAAGGCTTGAAATATTATTCATTTATTATCTCACTTAGTGAATCTGAATTATAACAGCCTGGATACTTCTTGATTTCAGCCTCGTGAGGCTCTAAGCAGAGAGCTCAACTAAGCTCACCTAGATTTCTTCTTCTTCTTTTTTTTTTTTTTTAAAAAAAGAAAAAGCTGCTCCCTCTCACCAGCAGCTGTAGATAAACATGAAGACTGGCCTTTTTAGCTCTTGTTCACTGAGTATCACTCACACTTACAAAAGTAACCAACATGTAGTAGGTGCTCAGCAATGCTTGCTGAGATGGATGCATTTCAGCTACTTCAATCATATACTGTGAGGCTATACTGAGCTATTAGAAGTTCTTTATGCACCGTGTTTATTTGTGTGCACCTTTTCTGCTTTCTGCAAAGTTTTCTCTTCCCTTTTTCCCCCTTTTTATGACAAACGGTTAAGGTCCATTCCTTAAACATTCAGCTTAAATGTCACCTCCTCTTAGAAGCATTTCTTATTTCTCACTGTTATCCTCCCAGCTGAACTACAGTTCTATAGAAAGCGCTTTACACTTATGAAACTTTTCAGTTGTTTATATGAGTGTCTCCTTCACAAGGCATATTGTCTATAGACAAGGACATAACATCTTTTTACATATACCTAGTGTCTATCATTATGCCTTCAACATTATATGCATGCAAAAAATGGTTAGCCAAAGAATAGACACATAAGTGTATTAAATATTAATTATAAAATGAATTATATTTACATACTTCCAATGTGTAAAGTAGGTTATTAGGCATGAAGGGTTATAAAATAAATAGTCCACAGACCCTAATCTCAGGAAACTCACATGACAGACAGGGAGACAGATATAAGGCAATTAAATAAAATTCATGTCAGAAGATGACAAGGGCTATAACAGATATCAAAACAAAGTTCAGTGGGGACATAAAGGAGAAGGCAACTAATCCTGATGGAAAAGAACAGAGTCCTGATGATGGAATTTGATTCTAACTGGCAGGAATGAGTAGAAAGTATGTCTAGGTGGAGGAACAAACATGTAGAAGTTGGAGATGCAAGAGAAGTTTAAGCTTAGCTAGCATGTCTAGGATATAGCTGCATGGAAGGAAGCAGAGCTAGACAGGCAGGCAAAGTCCAGAGCATACAGTCTTCATTGCCATTCTGAAGAGTCTGACTTTCATTTCATGGAAAATATGAAGCCATCAAAGAACCAGTCATCTATCCATTTCAGAGAGAGAATTGAAGAAGATTCTCTAAATACATGTTTCAAAGATGGATGGAAGGGAAGAGACATTACATTCATTCATTTGTTTAACAAATGTTTATCAAACATCCATCATACCCCAGGCATCATGCTGGAAGTAGGCAGTTCAAAGATATATCCCGGCCCTTAAGAGGATCTCTCTGTTTAGCAGAGGAGAGAGATGGGAACACGTAATTGTGATAAAAAATGACAGGTACAACAGCAGAACTTGTTCTAGGTCAGTGGCTCTAAACTTAAACATCAACAAAAGTGTTTACAGAGACACATTCTAAAATACACAAAAATGGAAACAAAAAACAATGAGCTAAAGGTGAAAAACAATACCTTAAAAACACTCTTGGATTTCATTGGTTAATAATACAAAATCTTTTTGTTCTCATTAAAGATTAAAGAAGGATATTTTGGAAAGAGCAATGTTATTGATACACTTTATTATTTGTGTGATTTAAAGGTGTCCTCCCAAATTCAGTTTATTTTGCTACTTTGTTTTAATGCCTAGCATCTCTGAAAAAGAGCTCACAAAGATGCAAGATCCAAATGGAAGAAGTGCAATACTGACTGCACTCCCTGTAGTTCAACACGCATTTTTCAATCTCTTTTATCAAACATAGAAAGGTTCTTTTGCACCCCACTTTATGCTAATGGCGGCACAAAGAAAGGAACCAACATCTGCTTGTGGAGAAGAGGGAAGGATCTAAGATATTTTCTTAGAGGAAAACACTTGGATTTTCATTTTGAAGATAAAGTATGAATTTTCCACGTAGATTTGACAGGGAATTCCAAGCAGCAAGAGCTGCATGTGACAAGCTGGGGAGCCTTGGATATGGCATGTGATGCCTGAGAACCACAGGCAGCTCACATGGCTTAAGCATACATGGTAGAGAAAGGTAAGTAGAAGTCAAGTGAAACAGATAGTGCCTTTGTGGACTTGATGCTTTTGGCAATGGGAGTCATTGCAGGGTTCTGAGCAGAAGAGTAAGTGATCAACTTTATTGGTAGAAATATGTGAGGCATGGAAAGGAGAGATTAGAGGCTGAGTTCTTAACCAGAAGGCTACTGCAATACTCCAGGCAAGAAAAGATGAGCAATGGACTGGTTCTCACTGCTACAAGCATGCTGACACGATGATTCTATTACCCTAGTGAGAGACTTGGCTTGTTACCTTTAGCCGCTGGCTGCAGTCCTATTCCAAACTGTCACTTACTTGACCAGACTCTTACAACCCTCCGGTTGCTGTAATCTGAAAGCCTGGCTATATCTTTGCTTACAGATCAAATCTGCATTGGGTCAATTCATCAGTTGACTCTCCAGAATAGACAAAGTTGCTGAAATGTCAGAATGTCTTGCCACAAATCAACTACAATTATGAAAATAATAATTGCTGCCAAACATATCAGTGTTTGAGTTCTCCTCAAGCAGCCTCCCATTTACTCCTTATCACATTACCCTTTAAAAATGTTTATATCTTTTTCATTTTATTAATAGCATGATATTTTTCTGTTTATTAAATTATATGTTCATTGCCTATCTTCTCACCACTAGAAAGAAAGCTTCATGATAGCAGTGACCTTGTTTGTCATGCTGTTTATTGCTGTATTCTCAAGAACACTACTAGGGACATAAGAGAAACTCAATAAAGATTTGTTGTAGTAGACCTCCTTTACCACCAAATGCAACTATACCCCAGCTACTGCAGCACTGACTTCTGAAAGCTCAAAGCTAAACCTTTCTCTAGAGAATTTTCTTCCACTAATGTGAGTTACCTCACCCAGAAATGCTTGAGAGGTCACAGGTGCCTGCTTCCCTTTCTCCCTCAGGGCAGCCTTTAATCAATAACTTAGGGATATAAAGGTGAAAAAGGCAGGTGCTATTGATTCCAGGTGGGGTAATAACTGAGTAGTGACATTCATGCTCAGAACTCCTGTGAAGAGGCTGAGACCAGCCTTTAGCTAAACCACTTCTTTTCACTGGCCTCATCCTGAGTCCTTCACTTCCTTACAGATTTCGCCTAAAAGTTCTCCCTCTAAATCATTTCTATAAACATTCCCATATCTGGTTCTACTGCTAGGGAACTCAACCTAAGACATCTGTTGACTGCTGCAATGAATGAATGAAGATAAATATAGAAATAATTCTTAGATCTTCTAACAATACTTTTAATTCTTCCAGCATAAAATATTATAGATACATCAGAGTTAACAGAAATTAGCTAACAAAGTTGTGAACTGAGCAACCCATAAGTACATAAATCTACTTACTACTAATTTAAGCCCCTCATGCCATCGTCTTCTACTCATTTGTCACTGTTGCCATCAACTGAAGATTTGGGCTACAGCAATAAGGAATGGCATTTTATAAAACTAAAAAAAAACAAACAAACAAAAAAACAAAAAAATTTTAAGTCTAATTGAATAAAAAGTTGGGAGGTTTCTTCTTCACTCTGTCTGCTTACCTAACAACTCTGTAAAAAACCTGCAGCTGGTGCTGACTAGAAAGGTCCAGAGAGAGGAGGGCAGGTTGAAGTGGTTGCAACATGATGTGAAACATGTTAATATATGATTGAAACAGTTCTAATACTGAGCTGTTTTTATTTTTATTACAAATAAGGATTAAATTTTTTAAAAATCCCTCCTCCATTAGAATATCATTGATTTTATCATAGAAATAATGATGTTCTTAATAAAAATTTTGCTTTACAAGTAAAAAAGGGATTAGAAAGTTATATAAATTTATAATAGTTATTGACTTGAGGAAGGGGAGACCAGATTGGAAGTGGTGGCTAAAAGAGACCTCAGCTATAATTATAGTGTTTTATTTCTGCAAAAAGAAGAGTAGAATCAAATTTGGAAAAATATGAACAGTTGTTAAATCTGGGTGATAAATTTGGATATGTGTTATATAGTTTTATTTACATTTTTTGGATTTTTAATGTTTTTCTCAAACTAAAAAAGTACAGAACACTTGAAAGGAATGTAGTTGTTCTCTAGTGGCAAAGGACATAACACAACTAAGCAAAAAATACACACTGCATCTCTGTGGTTCTCAAGATCCTTCAGCTTGTGATTTAGAAAATAAAGATGAAGAAACCCATAGAATCCTGTCTTCAGTCTTCTTTTCCAAAACAGACCTGCACACCACTTGCTGGTATCTCCAGCTTCAGGAGTCTGTGGCTCTGACTCACCAATTCCATAACCCAAAAATCAGATGCCAGGATCATGTAACCACCTGATGGGTACACTGAAAGAAAGGATATTACTGAAGTACCTAGCCGAGGAGGAACATCATCTAAAAGACCATAGAAATTAATCTGGTTAATGTTTTTATGAATTACCCAGGTGATGGAACAGAAAACTGGGCTATTAAATTTATTGATGACACTCCTCAAAGGAGGTATGATTGAGCATCAGTGTAAGCATAATAACCTGGAGAAGTGAAATTTAGTAAGGATATCACTATTGACAAAAATGGAATAATATGGACAAATACTTTGGGATCAAGCTGAGCAAAGATTAGGAATATGATGCTAGATTTTAAAAATCAAGTATTATATTAAACATAGACTGAAGTGTAGATTGTAAGAATTGGTTGTCCCACAGTCCTATCACATGGTTAATACTTCAGTGACACACTGACTGCAGTACTAGCCTCACTAAAATACCATTTGGTTCAACACAATAAAGTCAAGCATCAGTACAGTACAGTAGTTAGAACATAGGGCTGAAGCCAGAATGTATAAAGCCAGCTGTGCGACCTTGGCCAAACTGTTTAACCTCTCTGTCCCTCAGTAGCCTCATCTACAGAACAGAGATAGTAATGATATTGATCTCATAGAGCTGTAGTGAGCAGTAAACAAGTTATAGTTTGAAAACAGTTTAGAACAGTGCCTGGCACACAGTAGCTGCTATGTAAATGTTAAATAAAGAAACAAAAATAATATAAACATTTAAATCAATTTGGAGATCATCTAGAAGAGTAAAAAATTATTATAAACCTAAAGATCTATATGGAAAAGTAGAGGCACTGGCATAATTCATTTTGTACTGTTAATGGGGAAACTACTGCCCAACTGCTGATAAAAATGTTTCCAAAACAGTTTTTTTAAATTCATAATGGGGAAGATGAGAAAGAGGGAGTAGTACTCTGGCTGTTCTGCACAGCAGCTGACATCAGACAGGGCTCCAGTTCTCTAGTGCTCTTATCAGTGCTAAGAATGTTATGATGACTCAATAATAATTTTTTTCAGGAGACCTCAGAAAAGCTTTTACTTTTTCTATTTTCTGCCAGTATTTCTATGTGCCCTCTGGGACTTTGTGAATTTCAAAATTATACTGTCACATTCAGTTTTCTTCAGCTTAAGGAGAGCCTCATATGCTGAATTATGCCGTGCTTTGTAAAGCATGTCATCATTCACTCCAGGATATTTGATTTTAAGAGGGCCAATAGGCTGGGCATGGTGGCTCATGCCTATAATCCCAGCACTTTGGGAAGCTGAGGCAGGCAGATATGAGGCCAGGGGTTAGAGACTAGCCCGGCCAACATGATGAAACCCCATCTCTACTACAGATACAAAAAATTAGCTGGGCAGGGTGGTGCGCGCCTATAATCCCAGCTACTCCGGAGGCTGAGGCAGGAGAACTGCTTGAACCCAGGAGACAGGTTGCCATGAGCTGAGATCACGCCATTGCACTGCAGGCTGGGTGACAGGGCAAGACTGACTCAAAAAAAAAAATAAATAAATAAAGAGGGCCAATAGTAGAGTTTTAAACTGAATTTGCTAAATAGTTTACTTCATTTGGTTTCACGTACACAAGAAGTATAAAAATATGACAGAGGAAAAGTGTTTTAACAATAACCATCCATAATACCATATTTTAATGACCTCAGTTGGTTAGAGCACTTATATAACAGTTAAAGAACTATAGGCCAGGCGTGGTGGCTCACGCCTGTAATCCCAGAACTTTGGGAGGCTGAGGAGGGTGAATCACGAGGTCAGGAGTTCGAGACCAGGCTGGCCAACCTGGTCAAACCCCATGTCTACTAAAAGAAAATACAAAAAGTAGCCGGGTATGGTGGTACGTGACTATAATCCCAGCTACTCAGGAGGCTGAGGCAGGAGAATAGCTTGAACCCAGGAGGCAGAGGTTTTAGTGAGCCAAGATCGTGTCACTGCACTCCAGCCTTGGCAACAGAGTGAGACTTCGTCTCAAAAAAAAAAAAAGATCTATTATATATGTAGAATTAACCTTACTCAATTCTAAAACAAGCATCAGTGCTACTCAGTAGGCATGGCTGACCATAGGGGAGCTTGACCTGAAGTTTCAGATAAAATTAGTACATATCAAGTCATTTCCACAAATACTTACTGGACATTCACTGTGAATTAAGAATCACACCAAGTGCCTGCCTCATGGTGGGTAGATCATACACAGGAGTTACTGTTAACTTCTCTTTTCCCCTTACCGTCCGCAAAGTTATAAAGGCTAAAATTAGCCCTGTAAACCTATTTCAATATGTCCCTTCTTTCCACTCTCATTGTCAATATGTTTGCTCAGCACCAACAATATGATCTGAATGACTTCCTAGTGTTTTCTGTGATTCAAATCCTGCCTGTTTGTAATGACCATAATGTTGCTTTCTCTGTGCTCCACTTAGACAACTCCTGCTTATCCCTTAAGACTCAGTTTAAGTGCCCCGTCTCCATATCACCTTCTACTATATCACAGATGTGTATTCCAAGAGTTGAGTGCCCCTTCTCAAGGCTCCCACAGCACCTGCACATGCTCTACCACAGCTTATATACAATAACTGTGCCATAAATGTTGATGCATTTTCACCACTGACAAGCAAGCTGTACTAGGTCAAGATCGACATCATCATCTATACATCATCCAGTGCCTAAAACAGACACTGCCAAACAAAACGAATTTAATAGATATTAGGTGAATGAATTAACATATAGTGACTAAACCAGGTTTTTGCCCTCAAAAAGTTCCCTTTTTATTTGGAAAGGCATGATTGGGGAAAGGGGAGAGGATGGAAATAAGACATAGAAACTTCTACAGTGCAAACCAATGTTTGATAAGAAAGTAGGGTATGTGGTAAAAAACTAATACTTATTATATTACCTAAATGTTTAGGTACCTAAAAGTGCCAGGTACTGTCGTTGGCCCACTGCACATTCTCTCATTTACTCCTTATAGCTACCTTGCAAGGCTATTATTTAAATTCTACAGGCAAGGAAATTAAGACTTAAGGAATTCAGGGCCCAGAAGGGTTAGTGAAGACTGGGTTTGATCTCTAAAACCCATGCCCTTTCTATCAAAATGATACCAATTCAATCCTGTGGAGTATCAGAGGAGGGAACAAACAGTTACAGCCAGATGAAGAAAAATCACAAAAGGTTTCATGTAGAAGTAACAGTGGACCAAACCTTAAGGGTTTGGGGAGAAAGAAGCTACATTTTAGATGGAGGAATAAAGAAGGCATGCATACAAATTCAAAACTTGTGAGTAGGATGCTGAATAGTCTGGAGTAAATTGAGAATATCTGCAGAAAATCTCATTGCAAGAGGGGCTATCCTGGGAGACCTGGGAACTCCCAATCTAAGCACTGCTATTAGAAAAATAATCAATAGCATAGGTCATGTTAATGACTGGACCTGTGCTGTCCTCTTCAATTAAGAAGGATAGCAAATGAAAAAAACTCTGGCAGCATAAGTATTTCAGAGCCCTAAAATAATTGTGATTTTATTATAGACATGTACCTTTAACCAAGGAGGAAATACAGCTACAGAAGTTAATGTATTCAAGTGTCTGCTTAATATCAAATTAACATAACAGCATAGAAAAACAAGTAAATAGGCCAGGCACAGTGGCTCATGTCTGTAATCCCAGCACTTTGGGAGGCCAAGGCAGGCTGATCACACGGTCAGGAGATGAAGACCATCCTGGGCAACATGGTGAAACCCCGTCTCTATTAAAATACAAAAAAATTAGCTGGGTGTGGTGGTGCGTGCCTGTAGTCCCAGCTACTCAGGAGGCTGAGGCAGGGGAATCGCTTGAACCTGGGCGGGAGAGGATGCTGTGAGCCAACATTGTGCCACTGCACTACAGCCTGGGTGACAGAGCAAGACTCCATCTCAAAAAAAAAAGAAAGAAAGAAAGAAAGAAAAGCAAATAAATAGATTCATTTCACAAATGGCAGCCATATATTCTCTTCTGTTTTAAATGTATACTTTCAAAAGTAATTACTTTTATTAGTCTTTTAAATTACCTATATCATATTCTTCAGACATCTTGATTTTAACTAAATACATGAATTACCCGCTTGCAGACTTTATGAAATGTGATAATCAAAACATAACATGGCCATACTTAAAAGTACACTAGTTGTGCTTTATTTGTGTATGTTTGCTGACAGTTTTACTTATTGAAATTATGTTTTGAATGGCTCTTATAACTAATTTTGTTCAAATGGCATCCATAAACTAAGTGTGACTGATTATTTAGATTCTAACATCACAAATCCATCGAAAGGAATCTAAAATAAAGTGAAGACCTTAAGTGGATCATCCATAGATTAGAGAAGTCTTAAACATTTTTTATAGAGCCTTTTTTTAGGTCTTTTAAATATATGTTTGTCTTAAAGCAATTCTGAGCTGAAATGTTATAGCAAATGTAGCCCTAAAGCTGTATATAAAATGTTATGGCAAATGTAGACCTAAAGCTGTATATAATAAATAAAAAATTCTCCACACTGAAATTAGTGGGAATGTCAAACTAGTAAAAAATCTTTAATGTATGTATTTTTTAATTTAAATTTTAGATTTTTGTGGGTACTGATATGGTTTGGCTATGAACCCACATAAATCTCATCTTGAATTCCTGTATGTTGTGGGAGGGACCCAGTGGGAGGTAATTGAATCATGGGGGTAGGTCTTTCCTATGCTGTTCTCCCGATAGTGAGTAAGTCTCACGAGATCTGATAGTTTTAAAAAGGGGAGTTTCCCTGCACAAGCTCTTTTCTCTTGTCTGCCACCATATGAGATGTGCCACTCATCTTCTGCCATGATTGTGAGGCCTCTCCAGCCACATGGAACTGTAAGTCCAATAAACCTTTCTTTTTAAATTCCCCAGTCTCAGGTATATCTTTATCAGCAGTGTGAAAATGGACTAATATAGGTACATAGTAGGTGTGTATATTTATGGTGTACATGAGCTATTTTGATACAGGCATGCAATGCATAATAATCACATCAGGGTAGATGGGGTATCTATTCAAGTGTTTATCCTTTGTGTTACAAACTATCCAATCATACTCTTCTAGTTATTTTTAAATGCACAATTAAATTATTTTTGGCTATAATCACCCTGTTGTATGAGCAATTACTACATCATATGTATGCTATGTAACTATATTTCTGTATTCATTAATCATACCCGCTTCCCCCACAACCCACTATTCTTCCTTCCCAGCCTCTGGTGATGGGGACCATCCTTCTGCTCTCTATCTCCATGAGTTCAATTGTTTTAATTTTTAGCTCTTACAAATGAGTGAAAACATGTGAAGTTTGTCTTTCTGTGCCTGGCTTATTTCACTTAACATAATGACCTCCAGTTCCACCCATGTTTTTGCAAGTGACGGAATCTCATTCTTTTTTATGGCTGAATAGTACTCCATTGTATATATATACCACACTTTATTTTTCCATTCATCTGTTGATGGATATTTAGGTTGCTTCTTCCAAATCCTGGCTATTGTAAATAATGTTGCAATAAACATAAGAGGGCAGACATCTCTTCAATAAACCGATTTCCTTTCTTTTGGGTATATAACCAGCAGTGGGATTACTGGATCCTATCTATGGTAGCTCAATTTTTAGTTTTTTGAGGAACCTACAAACTGTTCTCCATAGTGGTTGTACTAATTTACATTCCCACCAACAGCATACAAGGGTTCCCTTTTCTCCACATCTTCACCAGCATTTGCTATTGACTGCCTTTTGGATAAAAGCCGTTTTAACTGGGTAATATATATATTTTAAACAGAAATCGAGACTTTTCACTTCCCACTTTGCATAGTAAATAACCAATATTGTCAGAGACACTTAACTGCCTTTTTAAAAATGAATAGATATTTTATTTGTAATACTATTATTAACAAATAATATAGTACTGGGTGCTATAAAATATAAATATTTAGCTTTGAAACTTTTATTACATTTTCAATTTAGGAATTTTTATCATCAATAACATAGCTATACTTTTATCTAGCCAATGCAGAATTACTACAGAATATAAATTAGCAACATAGAACTCTTTACAATTTATGAATCCTTTGTTATTTTGTAACAAATTGTTAGTATTAAAGACATTCTAGGCAGGAAGTAAGGCATGGTATTTCTAATCCTTTACACTTCTAAAAGCATCTTGAATACCATCTTCTTTTTGCTTAATGAAAGATACTAAAATACAGAGCTAAGAAAGATATTATTTTTTAAATGACCCTCACTGCTTCTCTTAGTCAGAGATGAGAGAACTGAGACCCAAAGAGAGGCTCAGAAATATATAGCCTCAAATGAGTATATTACAAATTAAAGATTGAAAATCAAGGATTTAAGCATTCATATCAAAAAGTTTAAAAAAAACAGCATGTGAAATCCAACAAAAACAAAAGGAAGGGTATAATAAAGATAAAATCAGAAATTATTAAAATAGAAACAAAACATACAAAGAGACTTTGAACAATGCCAAAAGTTGGTTCTTTCACCAACTTTTGTTGGCTTTATTGATAAACCCCTAGCAAAACTGAGAAGGCAAACAGCCAATACCATGAATAAAAACGGGAATAACATTACTGAGCCTAAGGACATTAAAATATCATAAGATGATATTCTAAATAACTTTTTGCCAATAATTAGTGGGAATAGGTCCTAAAACAACATTTATCAAAATTTCTCATAGCTAATAAAGATAATGAACCCACAATTAAAAGCCCTGTTTATAATGATAATGGTGGTAACATAAACCTAGAAATAATTACTAAATACCTGTTATATTTCATTGTCTCCTTTTTTGCTGGTTGTGATAAGTAACAACCATAATCTAAAATTAGAATTGACTGAGAAGTTCAGCCTAATATGTCTTTCTAAAAATATACTTTGTTGTTCAAAATAAAGGAATGGAGAAACTGCCCCCATGATATGAAGAAATTCTCATGTAAAATGACTTTCTTTTTCCTAGGGTATTATCTTGAGAGCTGATTTTAATTTCTAAAGCCATCCTTAAGATGGCTTTAGATGTATATATACAACTCAGACGAAGAGATGTATATAGGTGATTCTCACAAAAAGTGAATTCCTCTTTTCTGGAGTATAAATTTCAATGCCAATTTCAACTTAAGAAAAAAAGAAGTTTTTTTCCCTTGATTATTTTAAAATATTAAATTTAAATTCATTTGTCTTTGCTATAAATACTACACACTGAAGTACCATCTGTATATACATTCATTAAAACTGTCAAGTAATAAAATATTTTTAAGGGAACTCTCACTTTACAGTAGGAGCTAAACACTATGCAATCAAAATAAAACAACACAAATTTTGCTAAGAATGAACTGCAATGTTCACTTATCATCCTTAAATATACAACATTGGTCTTGCTATATGTCCTGTAGCTCAAAAGTTAGAATTATACGTTACAAATAGAAATTATTCAAGTGAGAACTAGCAAACTAGTTATAAATTCTGATTCTTTCATTATATTTCCAACTTTATCCATGTGAGAGGAAAAACTAATTGAATAGTTTAAAGGAGAAGGAAAAAAAAAAAAGAGAGTGTTTCAGATTCAGGGGAACATGGAAGACTCAAATAATTACAAGACCAGTATTACAGCTCCTTAAAGGTAGGATTATGTTTCTTATTTCTTCCTATATCTCCTATAACGCATGGCCCTATAGTTTTAATATGACAAATATTTAAAAAATGTTTGCGTTGAAATTCCTGTGTTTATATAATACATCATTTATACAAAAAACCATGAGAAGATATAAAAATAGTGTGGTAAAAATCTGGATGAAGCTGGAGTAAAAGAACCAGTATTAGTCTTCTTTTTAAAAAAATAATTACAATCCTTATTTTAGATTTAGGGGGTGCATATGCAGGTTTGTTACATGGCTATATTGTGTGATCCTGAGGTTTAGGGTATTACTGATTCTGCCACCTATATAGTAAACATAGTAACCAATAGTTAATTTTCATTCATTGACCCACTCCTTCTCCCTGCTCTCTTAGCAGTCCCCACTATCTATTGCTGCCATCTTTATGTCCGTGAATACTCAATGTTTAGCTCCCACTTATAAGTGAGACCACGTAAGAACCTGCATTCTTAAAGCACTAGAAAAGGCCAGAAATTTTCTGAAATATATAGTTGACCTATACAAAATTTGGGAAATGAAATGATGGGTGACAGAAGAAAGAAACATGGAAAGTTGGGAGTGGGAATGTAGGAACAAGCAATATAACAATGAGAAGAGGGCTTTCTAGGGAACAAATTCTTAACATTTAATGCCTAACATATTGAGAAGAATTATATTTAGCTTAGTCAATTCATGGATCTCACTTTGTAATTGGAGTTCTCTAATACTGGCAGAAATGATGGTAGCAGAAAATCAGAATTAAAAATTTATCATAAACAACAAAGAAGAATACCCTCTATTTCCAAATAATGTAGAATGAACACTATATAGCAGAGATACTGAGGATATTGAGGGGGATGTTGAGGTCGATGAATATAAGGGGAAGAATTTACTATGACAGAAGTTCATCATCTCATGAGTATGAAACAGATAACCTTCAGTTCCATTTGAAAAAGCCATCAGCAAGTTAGAAGTATTTGAAGGAACAATGGTGTTGTTGACCTTGTTATACACTATTAACAATAGCAAACTTAAAATCTGTATATACTCTGTTAAATTAATTTATTTCTAAATATATATTTTATACTATTATAAATACTATTTTAAAACTTTTTCTCATTGCTATATATACTAGCATATATATATGGAATACAATTGATTTTTGTACATTTTGCTTGTATCCTATGGCCTTGTTTAACTTGGTTATTAGTTATAATAACATGTAAGAACTATGTTTAACTTGGTTATTAGTTATAATAACAAGTTAATTTTTTATGTTTCTTAAGATTTTTGTTATAAACGCAATCATGCAATCATGTCACCTATAAATAATGTATGCCATTTATTATGTTTTCTTGCTTTATTGTGCTAGCTGGCACCTCCAGCATAATATGAGTAGTTAATATCCTTGTCTTTTCTCCTAATCACGAGAAAAACCTTGTTTTTCATTTTTAAATATGAAGTTAGCTATAGACTTTTTATAGATGCCCGTTATTTGATTGAGAAAATTTCATGATATTTGTAGTTTATGTGACATTTTATCATGAATGGGTATTGAATTTTCTCAAGTGAGTTTTCTGGCAGCAATTGCCACATATGGTTTTTTAATTTATTCTGTAAGTATGTTACATTATTTGATTTTTAAATGTTAAGCCAGCCTTGTATTCCTGAGTTAAAACCTCCTTGGTTATTATATATTATCCTTTATATATATATTGTAGAATTTGATTTGTTAACATTTGTTAAAAATTTTTTACATCTAGTTTCATAGGAAATTCTAAATTGTAATTTTTTTTGTATTATACAGGTCTGCTGATAAAAAACACTCTCAGTTTTTGTCTGAAAATGTCATTATTTTGCCTTCTGAAGAATATTTTTGCCAAATATACTAATCTATACTGATTTTTTTTTCTTTCAGCACTTCAGCTGAATTGTGGTTTATACTCATTTCTCAGGAGAAGTGAGCAGTCACTTTTACCATTGTTCCTCTATAGGTAATATGTCTTTTTTCCTTTGGTAATTTTAAAGATTTTTCTCTTGTTTTTTAGCAATTTGATTAAATGCCATGTTGCGTGTTTTTTTTTTTTTTTTTTTTTTTTTTTTTTTTTTTTTTTTCTTAAGTTCTTTGAGCTTCCTGGATTGGTGACTATCTTTTGTATAGAATTTGAGAATTTTCCTACCATTATCTCTTCAAATATTTTTGTCACATTTTTTTCTCCTCTCTTTTGAGACTACAATTGTGTGTACATGAAGCTGCTTTTTTAGGGTTATCATTTTCATACTGAGAATTTCCCATTATTCCCTCATTATGTTCATTTTCTCCCTTTAAATGCTTGAATATATTCATGGCAACTGTTTTATAGTCCTTGTCTGCTAATTCCATCATTCTGTCATTTTTTTAGTCTATTTCTATTGACCAGTTCTCCTGCTTTTTGTATGTCTAGTAATTTACTATTGAATACTTGGCTCTATGACTGCTACGTTGCTGAGTGTTTGGATTTTGTGGTCTTCTTGGTTGAGTGTTAAGTTTGTTTGGGTGTGACGTGAATTTACTTTTCAATCACCTTGATTTTTTCAAGGTATTCCTATCTTCCCAAATACTCATTTTACAATTTTTAAAGCCATTTTGTATGAGACTGGGCTTAGTTTTAAAATTTTAAGGATAGGTATGGAGTAACTCTTACTTTAGGGGTAGATTAGTCCTACTTCTAAAACATAGAGTTTATAAGATACATACCCTTCTGAATACCAGGAGTATTTAATGAAGGCTCCTGGTCATGTAGGAACTCTGGTAGTCGTTCAGCTCAAAGATAGTTGTTCTTTTCCTAGTGTTTGTCAATTTTCAGTTTTATAGTTTTTACTGTGGTAGGGCCAATCTGGTACCACTATCCTATTATAGTCAGAGGTATATTTTCACCAAATCTTGGCTTTCCCCTAGTCCTTTCCTCTTTCTCCTTTGACCCACTAACTCTGCCTTTATTCTCCTACAATTCTCTCTCAAGAACTGATAATCCTTTAGTGAAAAGACCCAAATCAGAAACTGAAACTAATTCTTATAACTCAATTCACTGTTCTTTCCGCTATACTGTATATATAGAGAGAGTTGTATATTATATAGTTATATGTATAGTTATGTTATATATATACATATATACATATAATTTTACCTCCTGGGATTAAAACAATAACAATCTAAGTTAGTTTTAAGTTATTCATTACTTGATATATTTCTTGACTTATCTCTCTATTTTGTTTTTGGTGGATCTGTCATTTATATTTTATTTTTTAAAAATTAGAACAGGTTCACTCATAAAGCTAAAAATGACCCAGATTGAGAAAAACTATTTGATTAAAATCCACTCCTGAACCAGCATTCTTACCACACAAAATTATCTAAAAAGTAACTTTAAGGAGGGCAAGGAGATAATTAATAACATATTTCTTCCAGATTTCTGGGTTCCTTATCTCATAACTGAGATTCATATAGTTTATGATTTTTCCTTGTGAGCTATTTTAGCTGCTTGTGAGAAAACAGGCTTAGATCCTACATGTTTTTCTTTTAACTTAAGAGCCTTTACATTGATGAGATCTGTTCTTAGAATGTAATGTTCATCACTCTCTGTCCACAGAATATCTATTAATTCATGTTTATAAAGCATTATCACTTTCAAAATAAATTTTACATGGTTTTATTACCTTTATAGGAGAGAAGAGATAAAAGCAATAGGAACAGAAATAAAACTGGTTTATAAAATGCATCTTTAGGAAAACCATTTTTAAATTGCACCATGAGGGAAACAAATGATTAAATGAGATTTTCAGAGGCTGTGGGTCTATTAGTCTTACCTGTGTAGCTGAATATATTCTCGGGGTCTGTTGAGCAGGTGAAGGAATCTGTCAACAATCTTGTTTTTTCCTACACCCTGTAATTACACAGAAAACATTAAACGAAAAGAGGCTATTGTCTGGAGATCAGCTTATGCCAAACCAGAAGAATCTTTTACCAAAACCTATTTTCTCACATTTTTACTGTTTTAGTTTATTGTTCATGAAAACCAAACTAGTAAACATATATGGAATATCTCCTATGACATAAGGGTTTAATAAATTTATTTCTAAACATACTAGTTCTAAGCCATTCTTATTTGAAAAGAAATCCATAAAGTAACCTCCTACATATTGATTTTTCTGTTCTGTGAATTTACACTGAAGTCTAGGTATCACAGCAGATGCCTCTAGTATTAACTATTTCAGATTTGAAGAATGTCATCAAAGGTGATCAAGTAAGTATAAAACAATGGTTTTTATAATCAGCTCTTCAGAATTATGATTTTCAGTCACAGAAAGGTAAATATATTACTGTACTTTTTCTATTCTAATCAAACACTCATTTCTTCTCCTTGTATCCCACTTTCCAATCCTTTAAAACTTTGGAAAGCTAAACTTATAACCAAGGTGTATTAATAAAACTCAACTATATGTGCTCTTTCTAGAAATGCCCTCATTTCCTTACCACTTACCGGTGCTGAGACTTGCTATCCTTTTGTAGAAGACAGACTGTTAAAAATGGAATCCACCCCCATGCTATTTCCTTATTTCAAAGTTTTCACTTAGAGGTAGAATACAATTAATGGGGTGTAAATCTTTTAACAAGTAGGTTGTGTGGAAAGAGTTATAGTTTAAAAGTTGACTTCATATCATACATGCTAGCAAAAATAACTCTTATTGATTCTTATACAGGTTGAGCATCATTAATCCAAAAATCTGAAACTCAAAAAGCTCCAAATTCTGAAACTTTTTGAGCACCAACAAGATGCTCAAAGTTCATGCTCAATAGAAATGCTCATTGGAGCACTTCAGATTTTGGATTTTTAGATTAGGGATGCTCAACTGGTATGTATATGCAAATATTCCAAAATGTGAAATGATTCTGGTCCCAAGCATTTCAGATAAGGAACACTTAACCTATACTGTGTCAGGCTCTATGGTAAGTATTTTCATGTGTTATTTCATTTAATCATCACATCAGTCACATGAGGTAGGTATTATAATTATTTCAACCTCACAAATCAAGAAACCAAGGCTCAGAGGTAAGCATGGTGCACACAGTCACACACAGGTAATTATAGTAAAACCAGGACTCAAATGCAGGTCTATATAATTCTGATGTTCATAATTATAGTTCCTGCATTATGGAATATATTTCTTTTAGTTTGAAATTGATTTTGGTAATCTGGGCCTTAAGCTGTCTCCTTCCTCACTTCTAGGTCCATCCTGAAGAAATAATTAGGCAGACTGGGGCAGTGCATGGTATACAGCAACAATAGCAGAAGCCCAATAGGGAAGCAGGCACTTTAACTGGTATTTTTACTACATATTCAAACATCTTGAAGAAAAGCATTCTACGAGCATCAAGGATAGAAATTCAAATCAATTCAATGGGTATTTATTGAGTGCTACAGGGGGTAGAAACCATGTCTGTTTTGCTTATCACTATGTCCCCAGAGCTCAGCACAGTGCCTGAGAGTGCAATCAATAAATATTTGTCAAGTGAATAAATGAATATAGGGAGTTTGGAAAGTACTGGAAAATGAGTGAGGATTCTGGTAAAATATTATTGGTGACCATGTTTATAAGGATGATGAAATTATGGACTTATAAAAGTAGAACAGGCCAGGTGCATGACTCACACCAGTAATCCCAGAGCTTTGGGTGGCTCAAGTGGGAGGATCACTTGAGCCCAGAGTTTGAGATCAGCCTGGGCAATATAGTGAGACCATATCTCTACCAAAAAAAAAACCCAAAAAACAAAAAACAATTAGCCAGGCATAGTGGCACATGCCTATAGACCTAGCTACTTGGGAGGCTGAGGTGGAAGGATCTCTTGAGCCTAGGAATTTGAGGCTGCAGTGAGCTATGATCACAACACTACACTACAGCCTGATAATAGAGCAAGACTCCACCTCTAAAATAAATAAATAAATAAGTTAGGTGGGATAAATTTTAAAAGTTATTTGATTTATTTCACCTGCAAAAGAATCAAGGTTATCGGAGCCAAATGTCAAACTGACAAATTCAGTAAAATTAGAACAACGGATCATTTCATCTTCCAGGAATCTTTTCAGTATGTAATTGTATTTCACCCAAAATGGTTTCAAGCCCAGCACAGAAGCACAGGAGAAAAATCACATTTGCACATTTGTATGTAAATTACAACTGATATTTAAACTTTAAATGGCATGTGACCATAAATACACATTTTTAAATAGATAAATTCAGATGAGTAAAATGTCTGTTTTAGTATTTCAGTTCTGTTAAATTCAGTAATCTTAAAGAAAAGCAGACATCATGAATACACTGCAATATTGGAAATACAAAGGATTTTCTGGAAGAAGTGTCATGAAAATGTGCTATCAGGGAGTTCTTCCTTTCTCCTCACCTCTAAAGTTATTAAATAGCCATGCTTATTCAAATTCCTCCTGAGCAAAACATGATTTAGGAGTAACAAGGCCCATAAATGTAGGATGAGATGTAGAGTCCCAGCTGCCACTAAGGAGCTCTTTTGCTGTGTCTCTTTAAATGTTGGAGTCTCCAGAACTCCAATCTCAGCTGTCTTGCTCTCTGGGAAATATCACCCACTCCCATGACCTCAGTCATCACCTACAGGGCACACTTCTTTCCTAATCTTCATTCAATATGCCCTATTCTTAACTGTCAACTGAACTTCTATAACAGATACTCACAATGAACTTATTATCCTTCTACCCAAATCTACTTTTGTCTCTTTTCAACCCCCATATAACATTATTGCCATGTACTCAGCTTCTCAATAAAAGAATGCTAGAATATTTTTGATGGCTTAATTTTATTCCCCCTCTGACCTCATTTAAAATGTCACTAGGATCTTTGCAGTCCCTGCCTGCAAAACTTTTAGTTTTATTCTTGCCTTCCATTCCTTCTGTTTCCTTCGTTCCTCTTTCTCTTCTGACATTTTCTCCCTCCCTCCCTTTTCTCCGTCTCTCACTTCCTTGCCTAACTCATCAATTATTTGAGCACCTAATATTATAGCACTGTCCTAGCTGAGCTGGATAATATGGTAAAGAAAACAGCTACAGCCTCTCGCCATATTCACAGCTTACAGTCTAGCAGGGAACACAGATAAGACATATAATAGATACGGTGTCATATTACAATCCAGAATCCTTGAAAAGTTAACCTAAGGGCTCAGGAAGGCCGACTGCACAGTTATATTTAAATTGAGATATCAAGGAATTAAAGAGGTACAGGGAAAGACAAGAAAGGGGAGTGTTACGGGTAGAGAGTACAGTAGGTGTCAAGACTGTAACAGTCATCTGGAGAGCCGGACAGGTCTGCAAGAATTCAGAAGCTAGAGAAAAGTGAGGAAGGGAGTGGTAAGAAACCAAGCTAGAAAGTTAGGTGGGGTTTAAGTCTGGCAAAGCCCTGGAAGCCACTTAAAAGAGTTTCCTCAAAGTACCAAGAAGCCATTGAAGTAAAGGAATAATAGGATCAGATTTTCAGTTTTGGAAAATTGCTCTCATGGAATGGTATGGTGCAGTCTGGTAGATACCAGAAGAGAAAGCAAAGGAAAGCAATTTGAAACTCCTTTCAAAGGAGGAGATGATGGTGGTCTAAATTATGGGATAGAGATAAATGAACAGATTTAAGAGATATTTAGGAAAAGGAACCAACAGGACTTACTGAGGGCCTGGAGGTAAGGATGAGGAGATAAAGAAGTCAAAGTTTTTCTATATTGGGCAATAGAGTGGCAGGTCATGGAAGAAATAGGGGAGGAGAATTGAATTAGCTGGGTGGGTGAGGGAAGTCAAGTTATACAAGGCAGTTTAATTTTGGATCTGTTTACTTTGAAGTGTCTGCTTCCCACATCTATTCCTTCCTCTCCAAGTCACTGTCTCAGCACAAGGGTAGATCATCCCCTCCCCAGATTCCTGAAAAACGCCTAATTTGGTTTGGTTTCCCACCTTCAGTTTTACAACAAGACGATCCCCAATTTGTTATTTTTCTAAAACAGAGATCTCATCAAGTTGCTTCCTACTTCATTTTAAGAAGCTCTGATAATTCCTTCGAGGAAATGCTGAAGGCATCATCTAGGAAAGAATTTCTGTAAATATCTTGAGCAAAATGAAACAGTTATAATGACTTGTTCCTTCTAATCACAGTTTTTGCCTAGAATAGAAAATCCTCATGATTACTTTAATTGAATAAATACATAAATAGTGTCTTATTTTTCCATTATAAAGTTACACATGCTCATTTTTTTCACTGGGAAACTTAAAAAACAATAATCATCCAATGTGCAGCTGCTTAAAATATCTGCTAACATTTTCATTTTGTTCCTATACATATTTATCTTTACTTACTAGTAAAAATTCTATTAATATATATGCAATGTGTATCTTTTAGTAAAAATCAATGTGAAATAGATAAATTTTTATATCATTATTAACTCTTATTGAGAATAATAGTAAGTGAAAATTTGAAATGGGAGAAGAAACCTGTGGAATGAGAGATCCTAAAAAAATACAGATTATCTCATGAGAATGATGCTAACATTTATAATTACTGTTCTGCCAAACTGTGCTCTTCATGACAATGTACTGGACAGAAGGATTTTCTCAGAAGCAGGAGTTAGGTAGCCCTTTCACTAGAGGGTTAGAGGTAGGAATTATGTGAAGCCCCACAGATAGGAATCAAACCAAGGAGAGGAAGTAAACATGCTTCCAGTTTCTGAGAGAGAAAAGCTCAGGGACTATGACTTTAAGAACTCTGTTTCCATGTAGTTGTGCGGTTTTGAGTGCGTTTCTTAATCCTGAGTTCTAATTTGATTGCACTGTGGTCTGAGAGACTGGTCGTTATGATTTCCATTTTTTTACATTTGCTGAGGAGTGATTTACTTCCAATTATGTGTTCAATTTTAGAGTAAATGCGATGTGGTGCTGAAAACAATGTACATTCTGTAGATTTGGGGTGGAGAGTTCTGTTGATGTCTATTAGGTCTGCTTGATCCAGATCTGTGTTCAAGTCCTGGATACCTTTGTTAATTTTCTCATTGATCTGTCTAATATTGACAGATCAATATTATTCTCATTATTATTAGTACTCTCTATTAATAATACTATTATTAATACTATTAATAATACTCTCATTATTATTGTGTGGGAGTCTAAGTTTCTTTGTAGGTCGTTAAAAACTTGCTTTATGTATCTGAGAGCTCCTGTATTGGGTGCATAGACATTTAGGATAGTTAGCTCTTCTTGTTGCATTGATCCTTTTACCATTATGTAATGCCTGTCTTTGTCTATTTTGATTTTTGTTAAAGTCCATTTTGTCAGAGACTAGGATTGCAACCCCTGCTTTTTTTTGCTCTCCATTTGCTTGGTGAATCTTCCTCCATCCCTTTATTTTGAGTCTATGTGTGTCTTTGCACGTGAGATGGGTCTTCTGAATATAGCATACCGATGGGTCTTGACTTTTTATCCAATTTGTCAGTCTGAGTCTTTTGGTTGGGCCATTTAGCCTGTTTACATTTAAGGTTAATATTGTTAAGTGTGAATTTGATCCTGCCATTTTGATACTAGCTAGTTGTTTTGCCCATAAGTTGACGCAGTTTCTTCATTGTGTCAATGGTCTTTAAAATTTGGTACGTTTTTGCAATGGCTGGTACAGACACTTTTCAAAAGAAGACATGTATGCGGCCAATGAACATATGAAAAAATGCTCATCATCACTGGTCATTAGAGAAATGCAAATCAAAACCACACTGAGGTACCATCTTACACCAGTTGGAAAGGCGATCATTAAAAAATCTGGAGACAACAGATGCTGGAGAGGATGTGGAGAAATAGAAACACTTTTACACTGTTGGTAGGAGTGTAAATTAGCTCAACCAGTGTGGAAGACAGTGTAGCGATTCTTCAAGGATCTAGAAATAGAAAAACCATTTGACCCAGCAATCCTATTATTGGGTATATGCCCTAAGGATTATAAATTGTTTTATTACAAAGACACATGTACACGTATGTTCAATGAGGCACTGTTTACTATAGCAAAGACTTGGAACCAACCCAAATTCCCATCAATGATAGACTGGATAAAGCAAATGTGGCACATATATACCATGGAATACTATGCAGCCATAAAAAAGGATGAGTTCATGTCCTTTGCAGGGACATGGATGAATCTGGAAACCAGCATTCTCAGCAAACTGACACAAGAACAAAACCAAACACTGCATGTTCTCAATCAGAGGTGGGTGTTGGACAATGAGAACACATGGACACAGGGAAGGGAACATCACACACTGGGGTCGTTGGTGGGTGTGGGGCTAGGGAAGGGATAGTGAGGGGTAGGGAGATTGGGGAGGGATAACACTGGGAGAAATACCTAATGTAGGTGATTAGGGGATAGAGACAGCAAACCACCATAATATGTGTATACCTATGTAACAATCTTGCTAGATCTGCACATGTACCCCAGAACTTAAAGTGTAATAAAAAAGAAAGAAAAAGAAAAACCTCTAAAATTAAAAAAAGGAAAAAAAAACTCAGAGGGATTCTGGGACTCATAACTTCCTCAGCTTTATTATTTTAGTTACCCTGTTTCCTCAGAGAGATTAGCAGTAAAATTCCTTAGAGAAAAGGGGATTGGCGCTTTTCTCTCTGGACAAGAAAAAAATACAGAAAGCAGGAAACTCTATCCATGTTCTATCAAAGGAGGAGAGAAAGAAAGAAATGCAGTAGGAGAAAGGGGCTAAAAAGGAACGAAGAGTCAAAGAGAAAATTAGTCTAGGAATGGGATTTGGGCTAAATGTTGGGACTTGAATGCTGAAGGATTTGTGACAGGGCTTGAAGGATCCCTGCAACAGCAGCTAAACTTGCAAGCATGCTCATCAGCCCTCTGTGAGTCTCACTCAAACAAGTTCCTTCAGCCACTGTCTCCTGAACAATTACCTTTCCACTTCCATATCTTTGCTTATGTGATTTCTTTTGAGTACAATAGCTCATCTTTTCGCATCTGTCTGTCATCTTCCACCCCCTCATCTAGCCTTCTTATGAAATGTTCCAACTCCTCTGAAGCTTGGCCTATCTGTCTCACTGTTTTCTCTCTTTAACTCTCAGCACCAGAATGATTTCCTCCTTTGGGTTCTTAAACCACTCTTTCACCAGTGTACTCTATCTAGCAATGTGACAGGTCCTTGGCAGGTGGACATGCTTGCTCCTTGAGGCCAAAATCATCCCCTGTTCAGGTCTCTTAATGCCACGGAGTCAAAGATCAGTCAGTTCCCTGTATGTTTTCTAAGGTTCGGAAGGGAGAACAGTGAGGAAGCAAATCCTGATCTTGTCTTCAACAATTTTAAAAAATGGACCCATGCCTATGTTCAGCTTTCTTGCATGTTCACTGAAACTTGTCTACTGTGGGCCTTAGTTCCCTCCAATTTTTAAATAATTTTCATAAAGTTAGCTCAGCTTGTCTAATAGTTAGAAATGTTCTTTGCATAGGGTGCTTATTTCTTTGTTAGAAAAGTGACCACATGGGTTGGGCACAGTGGCTCATGCCTGCAATCCCAGCACTTTGGGAGGCCAAGGCGGGCAGATAACCTGAGGTCAGGAGTTCAAGACCAGCCTGACCAACATGGAGAAACCTGGTCTCTACTAAAAATAAAAAATTAGCCAGGCATGGTGGTGCATGCCTGTAATCCCAGCTACTGCGAGGCTGAGGCAGGAGAATCATTTGAACCCAGGAGGTGGAGGTTGCAATGAGCTGAGATTGAGCCATTGCACTCCAGCCATGGCAACAAGAGAGAAACTCTGTTGGAAATTTAAAAAAAAAAAATCCTCACATGAATGTCATTATCAAATACCAATTTTAGTAAAAAGTAACAAAATAAACTAATATTATAGCAAATCCAGAGAAATAAATTTTAACTGCTTTTAAAAAATCCCATCAAATGTTGAACCTTCTAATTCTTTGCTTAAATGCCTTAAAAGACACTATATTAAGGATTTTGAAGACTTGACTATAATCTTTGCTATCTCTCTCAGGTGGGAATTTTTACCACCACCTGAGCCTAGATTGCTTATCTGAACAGAGAGGGCTGAGACAAGCTAATCTCCAAACACTATTTTACAATGATATTCTTTTGTCTTATAACAAAGTGAGAGATCATTGCTAATGATCATTGGAAATTTCTTATTTACAAAATTCTCTCAATACATATACATTACTTTGTAATCAGAAAAAAATTATTAAAACTGAATAATAAATAATCCTAAACAGTCATACAAATAGGTTCCAGTAGTCAGAAGTCAGATGAGAAAGCGTACATTTCAATTACATTACTAGTTTGCATGGCTCTAAAACACAATCCTTACAAAGCTCCCTATCAAAGTCATAACCTCCTTTTCACATGAAAATAATAAAATCTAGACCCCTATATTTTCCCTTTGAAATACTGTGTTGTTATAAATGGCAAAGATATACTTTTGGGTAGTGTGGTCAGCCATCAGGTATAACCAAAGCAGCCATGACAAATACTATGGAAGCGGGGAAGGGAGATCAATGTGTATGCAGAAACAAATTCAGATTCAAAATAAATGCAAGAAAAATATTCACTAAGAAACAATGGATAGACAAACTAAACTGGCAGAAAGAATGTGGCAGATTGCCAAAGAATTTCCACACTGTAATTCAGGCAACTTCACTAACTAAGGGGTTTGAGAAGGAACAAAAAATAATTTAAAATAAAAATGAGTGCCACTGCATTTGATGAAACCATGTATTTCATAGCCTTGGGATCCCCAGGCTGCTAGAGCTATCAGACACTATGTTATCAAATTCCCTGCTGCCACTTCCAGCTGGGGACACAGGCAAGAAAATTTCTGGACAAACTGTTCAGTGCCTCTACAGATATTAAACAATTATGCTGTTATAGCAACATGGTGTATTTCTGATGGTGCACAGCAGCAATCTGCCAGGGCTTAGTTCAAATTATTAATGAGCAAAATTCACACATTCTTTAATTTTAGCAATAAAATACTCACAGTATCTCAATATGAAATAATTCAACATTTACTAAACCTCTACCAGGAGAAAAATAGAATCTCTGATCACAATAAGTTTGAAATTAATAGACAGAATAAGATAGAAAGAATTATATAGTTAAAATGTTCATAGAGTCTTGCTTAGTAGGCATTAAATATATGTTTATTGATTTTCAGAGTGTATAAAAGAGTTTAAAAATCAAATGCTATGAAAACTCAGAGAAGAATGAATCATTTCCTACCTGGAAAAAATAGATGTGGCATAATTTCATTGTATAAATTAATCAAGAAGTTAAATTGGTCTAGTGAAATTTACTTTTATAATATTTTCTCAATGGAATTTCATTAATATTAGTATAATTCTGAATAAAATGTTTATATACATAAAAATGGGTCTATACCTCTCAGGATAAAGAAGACAGGAGAGTACATCTTTCCTCTTTCAAAGAGACTTAGTAGGCACATCAACTAAATCCAATGGCCAGGCTTTGTTTTGATGCTGATTAGAACAAATCAATTATAAAACAATGCCTTTTTTTTTTTTTTAAGACAGAATCTTGTTCTACTGCCCAGGCTGGAATGTAGTGGTCTAATCTTGGCTCACTGCAACCTGCACCTCCTGGGGTCAGGCGATCCTCCCACCTCAGCCTCCCAAGTAGCTGGGACTACAGGTGAATGCCACCATGCCCAGATAATTAATTTTTGTAATTACTGTAGAGAGAGGATTTTACTGTATTGCCCAGCTGGTCTGAAACTTCTGGGATTAAGGCATCTGGCTACCTTGGCCTCCCAAAGTGCTGAAATTACAGGTGTGAGCCATTATACTCAGTCAAAAATAATACTTAAAAGTTAACTGGGGAAAACTGAAAACAGAGCATCAGGTTGTATGAAGGGATTATTGTTAATTTGTTAGGTGTAGTAATAAAAGTGTGTCATATTAGAGATAAATGGTGAAATATCTATAAGAAAAATGATATGCAAAAGAATAATATATTAAAAGATGACACAAAAGAAAGTGTTGGGAGAATAGATAAAGCAACCTCTGTCTCCCAGGTTAAATGTTTCTCCTGCCTCAGCTTCCCAAGTAACTGGGTTTACAGGCTTGTATTACCACACCTGGCTAATTTTTGTATTTTTAGTAGATACAGGGTTTCACCATGTTGGCCAGGCTATTCTCAAACGCCCGACCTCAGATGATCTGCCCACCTGGGCCTCCCAAAGTGCGGGGATTACAGGTGTGAGCCATCATATCTGGCCTAAAAAATAACTCTTAGGTAAGGGTTCTTGAACATTTCAGAACACCATATTCCTAAAATATGTTTTGGCTTCAAATGTCTGATAAAAAGCAAATATCTCTCAAAACATACATACTCTTACACAAAAACAGAGATTTAGTCTTAGGGAGTTTTTTTTATTTTATTTTTATTTTTGAGACAGGTTCTTGCTCTGTCACCCAGGCTGGAGTGCAATGACATGGTCTCAAGCTCATTGCAACCTCTGCCTCCCAAGCTCAAGCAATCCTTCTTTCTAAGCATCCCAAATAGCTGGGACTACAGGTGCATGTCACCATGCCTGGCTAATTTTTGTATTTTTTGTAGAGATGGGGTTTTGCCATATTGCCTGCACCAGTCTCAAACTCCTGGACTCAAGCAATCCACCCACCTTAGCCTCCCAAAATGCTAGGATTACAGGCATGAGCCACTGCACCCAGCAAGGACTTTTTTAAACAAAAAGAAATACGGTAATTATATGGCTGATTCTATAGCCCCAAATTTTCACAATCAATATTTTGTATATCAAATTGAATATGACACTACACATCAAAAGAAAAGCAGGTATGGGAAGGCGAGGAAGGCAGGAAACTTATCCTTGAGCTACAGCTGGCATAGAAAAAGCATCATTGGCTAGAAAATACATAGCCATCTCTCTTTTTGTTAAATAGAAAGTCATATTATGACTTAAAAGCACAGCATGAAACTCCTACTAATATAAAACATACATATGTTATAATTACAGTAGGTAGAAAATAATGCATGTTATAGTATACTAAAGTGGTTCTATAATATGCAGCATTATACTCTAAGTGACCCTCAAACACGTGTAATTTCAGGGTGCCCTATCCCACTTGGCAGAAAGGCAGCAATTCTGCTGCACTTACTAGAAAGACTGTGCTATGTCATAAAATCTCACACAGAAAATAGAAAGAATTTTTAAAAATCAATTTTATTATAAGTAAGGGAAGGCTACTTTATTTTGCTATGACAAGTGGTGCTTATGAGACCGTTTTTAGCTTCCCAACAGATGTAAAATGTTTTCTAATATCATAGATTCTTAGAAAAGATAATATCTGCAAGAAAAAGGTAAGATCGAGTTTAATAAAGATGATAAACCTTAAGATACCTCAAAATCATCACCCATTCTCTTTAATTTCCTCATTGTAAAAGTTGCCACTGGTAACAGAGCAGTCTTCTAAAACATCTTTAGGTATAATATCAAGTGATGAAACATTTCTTTCACAGAGGTCAGCCAGTTTGCAGTTTGCAAACAGAATGCTGTGTAGACTGGATATATCTATAGACGATGTTTTAGAAGGAGAAAGAAAGGAGCCCGATCAATTGGTACAAGTGATTCATTTACTTTCAAAATAAATCATGTGATTAAAATAGGCATTTTCATAGGGAGCTGCCGACCTCAGGGGATTGCCCACTTCGGCCTCCCAAAGTGCTGGGATTACAGGTGTGAGCCACCAGGCCCAGTAGCATTTTTAAAGCTACTGAAGTAGGACCTGAGTTACTATCACTGCAAAAATACACATTCCCAAATAAATAACTCTCCTAGATGATCAGCACTCAGGACAGCACAGAGAAAGAGAACATGTAAACTCCATACCAGTCCTTAGCAAAGCACAGCTCTGTGGGGTACTGCATTTGCCAAGGAATACTACAGGTGGTTCTGTACTCCCTCATACCTACCAAGCAGAAGCAGCCAAGAGTCTAACCATAGAATCTTGCTCAGATCTTAGCACAGATGTTACCTTATGAAAACACATTAGAAAGTAATTGAAGTTGGCTAAAGGATTCAAAAAGTTCTATTTAGATTTTAACCAGCATCCTTGATCCAATTTCCACCCCGACCTTGTAAATGCAAGCACAAAGTTATATATGATTTAATTAGCTAAATACTAATCAGCACTTTGTTATTAGAAATTAAAAAATAATTAGCATTTCATTATTCTGTCTGAGTGATAACATTGCCAGTCTCTGATCCTGTCATCATGGAACATCATATCCAGTTGAATGGGCTACTTAACTATTTACTCTCTTGAGCAGGTAGATTTTATCTAATTCATTTGTCTCCCTCACTTAAACAGTTGCAAGCTCAGAGAAAAAGAAATTTCAATTTGTCTTATAACCCCCTGAAAACAATCCAACTAAGCCTAAATTTTAAATTCATATTACTTCTAAATAATTTTGGCTACTCATTAGGAATTTATTTATATATTTAATTAATTAATTAATTTTTTTTTGAAATGGAGTCTTGCTCTGTCTTCCAGGCTGGAGTGTAGTGGCGTGATCTTGGCTCACTGTGGTCTCTACCTCCCGGATTCGTGATTCTCCTGTCTCAGCCTCCTGAATACCTAGGACTACAAGTGTGTGCCACTCCACCTTTTTTTTTTTTTCTTTCAGTAGAGACAGGATTTTGCCATGTTGGCCAGGTTGGTTTCGAACTCCTGGTCTCAAGTGATCCACTCACCTTGGCCTCCCAAAGTACTGGGATGAGTACCTACCCAGCCAGGAATTTATTTCAGATAGTCCTCTAAAATCTAGTAATTAATTCAGCAAGTATTTGTTGAATGTCTACTGTATGCAAGGCATCAGGGAAGACACAAAAATAATGAAGACTCTTTCTCTCTCTTTCATAGAGATGGTGGGTAAATGTATAAATCTACCTGGAGCCCAAAAGAAATCCGTAAGTAACCTCCTATCACAGTTCAGAGAGTGGTATGCCTTCAAGCCATAGTGTTCACGAGGACTTTATTAAAGAAGTATATTGTAGAATATTACAGCCAGAGAGATCCTAGAAAATATCCATTCCAACCCTATAATTTTATAGATAAGAAAAAGGAAAAGGCCCTAATTAAAAGGAATAACTATTTACTCAGCATCATATATCAGTTGATATCACACGTATAAATTTACTCAATAACAATTTACTGAACTATCACAGAGAGTTAAAAAATCTGAAAAAGAAGGTAGATCTTTGGGTTCCCAGCTTATTCCTTTTCCATAATGCCACATTTCCACATTTCCATGCCACAGCACACTCTCTTCTTTCCTTTGTCTTTGCCTATTCACATTTTCTTATTCACACAAGAAAAGGTCAGAGGTTGAAATATAACGCTGATAAGAAGGTATGTTTGGAAAACAGTATTTAATTTATCTGAGGACAAGAGTTTATGGGGAGAAATCAGACACCAGGCTGAAAGCAGAGCAGGATTAGACCATGGAGGACATCAAATGAGAGTCTAAGACAGCTATGTGATGTGGCAAGGAAAATGGCTTCAGCCAGGCTAAATGTGATGGCTTCTCAGGCTCACAGGCTACATGATAAGGCACTACGATTAATCAGGCCAACGCCAGGTGCAGACACCAACCATCATTTCAATGGAATTCAAGAACCTGCTGCTCAGGGTCGCACTGACCCTGAGAAGAAACCCCCCTGTCTCTAGCTGCTGGCCTTGGCTTCTGTATAAACTGCCTGCTTGCTTGAAAATCTGCTTGCAAAGATCCCCAGTCCCCCACCCTGCCCCCGGAAAATCCCCAGCCCCCAAAAAAGTGTTGTTTAGCATAAAAGCCCAGCTCTCCTTCAACTCGGGGCCACAGGTTGGAGAGACGTGAGTCCTCCGTGGTCACCAGCAATGAAGACCCTGCAATTTGTCATATTTTTGTCTTGGTGCTGATCTTCTTATCTCACTAAAAATACAACAGCTAGACTTTTTCACTATATAATATAATAAACACAAGTAGCAGAATTTACTTACAAAATATAAATGTTCCTTCAACATTGGTACTATGATATAACACTGATGGTCTTAAAGAGGTTTATAATGAAAGAACAGTAAACTCTTTTGTTATGAAAAGGGCCAGCTAAACATAGCAAATTATACTAAATATAATCTCTCTTTGTAATTTCTTTCCTCCCACGTGGAGAGTGGCAGGATAGGGGTACAAGAAAGCACTGATCTGCTGACCACTGACGGTGTTTGTGATAGAACTGACAAGTAAAAGTTTGTGCCACCCCATGGCGCCTGCCTTGCTCTTCCTGAGGATCTTCAGCTTGCAGGCTCTATCTAGCTGAATCCTGAACCAGTCCTAGACAGGACTGAAAATTGGTGGGATTGCCCATCCTTATCAGATGCTGGAGTCCAACTGAGGGAATGCGTTCTCTTTCTGGGCCCACAAGGGGGAGTAGTTTTAAGGGCAAGAACTTCCTAGCGCCATGCCCCTCTTCCATCTCTCTCCATCCGGGAGATTTAACAGTCTCTGTTTTAATTTTCTCGTGCATGGGAAAGGGTCAAAAGTCAATTGCTCCAGTGGAAGTTCTAAGGAACTCCTTTCATTGGCCAGGGGTCTTGGAGAAGGTGGGGTTTCCTCCCAGGTTAAGAGTCCCCTTCTTCTACACCTTCTTCGGACTCCATGTTTGAACCCCCTTCCATGAACACTCCCTCGGTGGAAGCTGTCTTTCTCTCTCCTGGATTTCCCCTCTGGGGTTCCCTTCCACACTCTCTCTCTCCCTAGTGGAAGCTTTCTCTCTTCCTCTCCCTTTTCTCTTTCTTTACCTAAATAAATCACTTTTCTGCAAACACTTTTTGAGTCTGGTATTTATGAGTGCACTGCGCTGTGGTCTCCTCTCCCATTCTTGAGAGAGTGATAGACCAAGAACCTGGAGAAATGTCCTCTCAGGGGAGCTGAAGGCTCCCCTGAACCCCTGAACCTTTGCTCTAATGCCTTGTTCCTTTCTTTAGGACTGGAAACAAATGAGAGATACCATATTAGATTTTATGCCAAGGTGTGTATAGCACTCTAGGACAACTCCAAAAAACTTTAACAGTCGCTGTTTCACTTATCGTAAAGCAGAAGCAAACCTCTGTTCTATTTCACACTTCACTCTGCATAGCACTCTCCAGTTCTCCACAGGTTAGACAATGCTTTCTGTCTCTCTGGTTATTGGCTAGGCATTAACTTCAACCTTTTAACCTAGAAGCCCCTCCTGAAACTCTAATCTATTACCTGCTGAACTGTAAGTGCTACCTTTGCCAAGAAACCAACTACATCCAACCCACCAAACCCTTAGGATAGCAATACCATGGGAGATATTTCAAAACCACTTGGACACCACACCTTTACCTCTAGGGACCTTCCTTTTGAAAGCCTGCACCTTAGAAAAATTATTCCTCAAGCCCCAGTTCTGTATAGTCTTGGTCTATTCTCTTCTCTATGCTAGTCTGCTGCTGCTGGGATGCCAGCAGCCTCTGTGTCTCAGGCCATTCAGACGATGGCAGAAGTTCTGAAAAGGACACTTAATGCACCAAAGTTTAACTTACAAAAAGTTTGTGAAACTCATACAAAAAGTTTACAAAGTACCTTGGGCTACATATGACTTGAATGTCCACTGAGCCAATGTTTTTCAAAGTGAGATGAGAATTGTGACTTCCTGGGTTTCAATATCAAGAACCAAATACTGACTGTTAACTGATCTTCATCTTCCCACTCTGGTATATAGGCTAATCTTTTATTTTTCAGTGAAGAAAAATAGGTAGGATTTTTCAACAGTTGGAATTAAAGGATCATAAATAATTTATTGTTCTATTTTTAATTCTTATTTTAAAAAATGAAACATTTTTCATTTTTAAAAGTAATATTCAAAAGTGAGTATTACTTTTAAACTGTACAGTGATACACAGGTTTTTAGCTGACAGAACTGAGCACTGTGTGAAGTACTTCCTATACATTATCTCATGACCTCCTTAACATTACATTACATTAGGCCTAAGAGATTTTTATTCCCAGGTTAGACATCAGGAAACTGAGCCTTAGTAAGATAAGCAATTTGCCCAAAGTCATACAAACATATGTGGAAGAATTAGCTGCTGTTGCGCCTCTAGTTGTCTAACTTCCAAGCCTATGCACTCAAATCAATAAACCACTCAACTGGCCCATTTTTTATTTTTTATTTTAAATCAATACTTTAAAATGACTAGTTTGAGGAACTAAATATAAAAAGAGTATATATTATTTTAAAAAGTACAAAAAAGAAAAAAAATAGAAACCAAACTTTAGAAACCTTGTTATCCTTAATTTAAGACCAATTAAAAAAAACCAAAAGTACTGTTCACTGTGAGTCTGAAAATTTAATTGAGGAAAATTATCAGGCCCTATAAACCTAAAATTTCCATCCGTTCCTCCATAAACATACATTGAGTGTCTACTATGTAACAGGTACCATGCTAGGAGCTAGGGACAGAGATAAATAAGAAAAACATGGTATCTGCTCTCAAGGGACATATAGACAAGTTGCAAAGACAGTCATATGGTACGACTAGCATGATAAAAGAGAGATAAAAGGGAGTAGAAGCAGGAAAAACCTATTCAGCCAGGGACAAGGGAAGGCCTCCCTTCCACGAGTTAAAGGGAGGATATATGGGAAGGAGACAGGAAGTTCTCCCTGTAGAAGGAGGAACATGTACCGGGGACCAGAGCAGAGATAAATAACTGAACAGATAAGAAACTGCAGAGTGCCTCAAGCCAACACAGTGAGAAAAAGAAGGGGCCATGGCTTAGGACTAGAGGGGTGGGCAGAGGGTGAATCCTGTAGGACTGTACACCATAATGAAGACTCAGGCTGTACCTAACAGCAATGGGAAACCAATTTCAGCAAAAAGAGAGACTCAATTAGATTTTAGTTTTACAAGTATCAATCTGACTACAGATACTACAGAATGGACAGTCGATAAGAATGAGCATAAAGTGGGGATGGAGCTATCATAGGAAACTATTGCTGTAATCCAGGTGACAGGTGAAGATCACTGGGGCTAGAGTGACAGATGTGGACAAGAGTAGATAGCTATAAGACAGAATGAACAGAACTTGGTGAGAGAGAGAGAATGGAGGGTGATAAGGTAATTTTGAAGTTTAGAGGGTAGCAGACTCCCATCCTTTAATTAAACCAGTCATTTAATAGGAGAAAACAAACTGATCCCAAAAAGAAGAAACTTACTGCTTTTAAATTGTTACTATCATTTTTTCATTAGTATCTAGATTTTAGCCATAACTCACCTGGTTGCCAACCAACAATAAGTGTTCTCCAAGGAGAAAGTCTTTCAGCATATCTTCCATCACTAGCATGTGCTAGAGAAAAAAGAACTAGAGGTTAACTGTGTTTTGTACAATCAAGGTGAGATATCTTTATAGAATACAAATATTATAATAAATAATAATAAAGTGATGTAATTTAACACAAAATTCTGTGGTTATAAGTAAATTATATAACCATTTAGGTCACTGATACTGAAAACCTGAAATCATCCACCTGAGCAAGACTAAGCAACTGACCAATATTTTGGAGTTTTTATAATTCAACTCAGATATTTTTTACCTATTATACTATGTAGAGTTGGCTTATAATTTCATATAATATTTAAATTGACACTTGCTAATGTAAGTATACAAAGACTTCCTAAAATAACTGGCCATTTCCAGGGAACATTTCATATTGACTTGTTCTTAACCATTACTTTTAAAGCTATGGATAGCTCCAGAACTAAAAATATACTATTTACCTTCCAAACTTTTTAATTTGAATTATGACACAATATAATAAAAGAACAAGATTAAGGTTGCTCACAATAGCCACAGAGGAAATTACACTGCTCTTCTGCATCTTAAAAAAGAAGACACCTGTAAGTAGGTCATGAGGGTTCTTTGGGGCTGGTAAGATATCTACACTCTAGCACAATTAATATTCCTATTACTTTCTCTTTCTCTTGGTTTTCTGTATCAAATCAATAGCAGATTCATAAGTACTAAAGTTATTGAAGTTCCCTCTTTGTAAAAAGGCAAGTTAACCTTTTGCATCTAATAGATGCTGCAGATATTTTTCTAGTATGTTACTTGCTTTTCAAAATTTCATTTATGGTGCTTCATATATATTGTATATCTTTCAATAACTTCCTCATTTTCTAAATAGAATCCAAATTCCTTATATATTATATATACTATATAGATATAAAAATATAAATATATTTTATATTTACATATAAACTATGCATATACACACAGAAATTTTTCTTTTTACTTGTCAAATTTAATAGTATTTTCTTTCAGAGTTTCTTTCTTAGAAGAAAACCTGAGAAAGTGTTTAATTTCCTCGGCAACAAATGAATATTCCCTGATGTTTACCTTGGTGATTTTTATTGTCAAAAATTATTTCAGATGCACCACAGAGTTAGAGTTTTAACAAGGCGTGAAGTGAGGTGAGTATATCCATTAACTATCTATTCTTAAGCACTTTTAAATGGCTATAAGGCATATTCTTTAAGAATAAAAAGAGACACTATTAATAATTATGCTGGGACAATAAGTATAATCAGAGATTATGTTTAGCAAACCAAGATTAATGGTTATCCTATAAAACAGAGTCCTAGAACATCATTTTAAGCTGAGTTCTGGTGGCAATATAGTATGGAGACCTCTTCCTTTTCACTAAGATGAAAAGTCAGTGCCAATTCCAGAAAACACTAAGTTCTTTCAATAATAAATGGGCTAATCTACATTGAAAAGTTGGTGTAAGTACCTAAATAGCAAAGTAAAGAAAAAAGTAATGTAAATATTGAAAAATAATCCAAACTATATTTGTGTTCTTCTTTACAATTCTCATGTCCTCCTACTTCATGCCCTCATTCGTCTAACTAAATTATTCAAATCAACAAACGTTAGCTAAGACTAAAGTCACTGCCAACATAATTCTCTTAGCCTTTTGACCGACTTAGCACTGCAGAAAATTTCCTAGAAATTTCCTTGCCAGTTTTCCATTTACCCTGATTCCTTCCTATCTCTCTAACAATTTCTTCCCATAGTTTTCTGAGCTAGATCTTGTTGTAGCAATTCCTTAAATACTGATTTTCCCCACAGTTCCTTCATTTGTTCTCTTTCTACCTTCTTACATGCTTCCCTTTGCAGTCATGATATCGGGCCGGTTGTGACTACTCGCATCCACCTGAGGGTTGAGGGAAGGCTGTGTGCAGAGTTGGATACCCACATATCAGTGTTCAAAGATCTACCTCTGACCCTGCTCTCCTTAAATCCTCTCATCTATCTCATGGCTTCAGTCACCAACTCTACACTAATCTTCAACAGCAAAACTTTCCTTCTTAACTACAGCCCTGTATTTCAGAGTGATCAAACCATTTTATTATTCCACAGTCACCTAAATTCAACACATCTAAAACTCAACTTATTACTTTCTCCTGAACTTCAATCTTTATCCTGTATCTTTTTCTCCATTTAATGGCATCATTTCCTACCAGCTGACCAAACTCCTATCATCAGCACGCTGCCCACCTTACTCCTCTTTTATCAAGATCCAACTAAACAGCACCTGAGTTGTTATGCTACCAAAAATCAACTGTATCTATACTTTCTTTTCCTACACTATACTATACTACAGTATATTTTCTATATATATATATTTTTTCTATATAGTATATTTTCTATACTACAGTTTTGATTGAGGTTTTTTATTATCTCTGGCCTAGATTTGTATCAGCTAATTAGCTTCTCTAACTTCAGTCTCCCCTTGAGCCAATGTGTTCTTACAGTACTGACACTTCTTTGTTCAAAATCTTAACACCTTATTTCTCAAAATTCCTTAAATGACTTCTAATACTTTAGGAGCAAAGGTCATTCTTTAAATTTTTGATCTAGTCTCAGCCTCATCTCCTATCACTCTCCTTCTACACTGTCTTTCCAATCACAGGCATGATTTAGAATAATGTTCTACTTACTCTTCTGTTTACTTTTCCACGAGACACTGTGCTCCCTGAGAAAGAATCTCCGCCTTTCATCTAACACAAAGTTCCACTGACTTGATCTCTTAAATAGCCCTGCAATGTGTCCTCTCCACTCTGTCCCCACTGTCACCTCTTTAGTTCAGATCCTTCATAAATTTCACCTGGACTACTGCAATAACCACCTAACTAGTTTCTCTTTGCCTTCTAAACAATACTAACTCCTAAACAATACTAAAGGGTAAAAGCAAAGTTAGTCAAAGTATAAATGTGCTTAAAATCTTTCAATAACTTCCTCATTTTCTAAAGAGGATCCAAATTCCTTATCTAGCAAAACTGAGATCTCCCTCTTTCCTAATTCACCAGCCTCTTCTCTTGACACTCTTCCACTTGCAACCTCAGCTTCTTACCAGTGTAGCTCCCCAAATGAGCTACTCTCTCATATAACTAAGTCTCTGCTAATGCTAGTCTCTCTGCCTGAGTGAGAGACTCTCCTAGCTGGGTCTGGTTGACCAATTTTCTATAATCATTCCAATCTGGGCCAATCAACCCCATCAATGCTACCATAAGTAACCTGCACATACTTCCACTACACTGTGTAGTAACTATGTGTACTTATTTGCAGATTATGAACAATTTGAATCCTAGAGCTGCATATATTTGTGTGTGTATTTTAATCTCTGTATCCCAATACCTTAGGACAAGACCAGACTCATAGTGGGTATTTTTAAATTCTTACTCATATAAAACTCCTTAGGCTTATTAAGAAGCTATTAATTTCTCTTTCCTCCAACTTCTCCTCCTTACTGCTGCAAGTGTAATATTCCTTAACGAAAGATTTAATGAAGTAATACTTTTTGTTTGAGATGGATCCTCACTCCATCTCCAGGCTGGAGTGCAGTGGTGCCATCATGGCTCACTGCAACCTCCACCTCCAGCGTTCAACTGATTCTCCTGCCTCAGCCTCCCAAGTGGCTGGGACCACAGGTGCGCACCAACATGCCCAGCTAATTTTTGTATTTTTAGTACAGACAGGGTTTCACCATGTTGGCCAGGATGGTCTTGATCTCTTGACCTCATGATCCATCCACCATGGCCTTCCAAAGTGCTAGGATTACAGGTGTGAACCACCATGCCTGGCCTGAAGTAATACTCTTTATCATGAACATTCAAAATCTTGTTCATTCTTTTATTAATCCAATCAACACATATTTACTTGGCAGTTACTATGTGCCAGGTACTTTGCTATTTGCAGGAAATACTAAATAAAGAAAACATAGAGCTGTGCCTTAGTGATATGGAAAAACACATTTTAAAAGTCCATTTCAACACAATGTGGTAAGGGGACAACACTGCATAAACAAGATGATACAGAAGCACCTAAATCTCCAAGAGGCACTGACTACTGCTTCAAAGATGAAGTATAGCATAAAAGGAAGTAATAATATACACAATGGAAACAAATTTAATTAAGCTACTGTTGTAGAACTGGTGCAGGTAAAAAAAATTTATTAATGGTTAATTCATAATGCTTTAAGAATGGAAGGTACGTTTTGGAGACAGTTTACGAAAAGTCCCTCAGGACCATTGTGTAAAGTTCATGGCAGCTCTGCATCCTAAATGTCCATGTCACAAACACCATGGCAACAGACATTGTGTTCAAGGGCACAATGGTCTTTGCTGCTACTGAATTTCCTACATTCTTATATCCTGTGAAGTCTTTTTGATCTTTGCCACCATGGAGTTTTTCAAATTGTCACTTATAACAGTTTCTTGCTTCTTTGTCTCTTTGTTCCTCTCCACTATATGAATTGAGTGTAATACTATCATTGCTTGGAAATAGTATGTTTTCCTCATAATCATGTTTTTGTCTTTGACAGGCAAGAATTTTTTTCCCACTTTTGTATCTTATAAGTAACTTTATTTTCTGTTCATTTGTCTACAGATTGTGCAAGAGCATTAATGTTACAGATGAAAAATAAAACCTTAACTGGCTACAGAATGAATGAAAATTAAATCAGGGTTATGCTCTTTTCTATGCCATAGAAAATGATTATAGTTTTGACAGATTTCAGAATTTTTAATCAAGATTTTTATTAATAATAATATGTCTAGATGCCTATACAGTTAATATAATTTAAAATGTATTATGGAAATTTTAAGTATGTGTTTTGCTATAAAAGAAATACATAGCCACTTGACAGAAAAGTTAGAAGAGAAAAACATTTTTATATTATAGGTAATTTTCTCTAAAAATATTCTTATTAAAGTAAACAGCTAAAATAAAGCTTTCTAGATACAAATTTATATGTCTTAGTGGAAGGTCCATAATTATTGGCTAGTTTACAAGGAGAGAATTCTCTACTTTCCTCCCTTTAAAAGGAAAGGAAAAGGAAAGAAAAGAAAAATACTAGGAATTTGCAGGAAAAGGAAGAATATGATAAAAAGGATGCATAGGACATATCCCTCTGAACACTACTGAAATGTTTTAACAAGCAAGTAAAAAAGAAGATGATAGCTCTGTTTTGTTTTAAACTTTAAAATGTTTGCTTTAATTTAAAACTTGTATATCAAATTACATATATAATTATATGTACATATCTATAATTTATTACCCTAATCATAGCAACAATTCCTTTAATTTTTAAGTCTCTTTGGAAAAAAATTTCTGTTTTCTGTCTTTATTTTCTGTTTTATGTCTTAATAAAAGATGTTCAATACTTCATTTTGCATCATCTAAATTAAATTTAGGAAATCACAAAAATAATTACATGTCAATTTCACCTTAATTGGAGTTTACTACTACAATTTAAGTGATTTATCCAAGAACACATTCTTACCTGAATGTTGTCATAGAACAGAACATCAGGCACTTTCATTTTCTCATGCGCATTATAGATTGGTGCACTAACAGCACCAATTCTCAGAGATCCTGATGTTACTTCACCTAAACATTTCACACAAGACAGATAATTATTCATAGCACTGTCCTCAGAGACGCCAAGCCATATAACATAGAAAGTAATACAGCTTCAGTAATATCTGTGGATATTAATTTAATATCTAAAGAAATAAGTTTGAGGGTGGTAATAAAACACCATCGCTCCTAGATACAAAATGCTCCAAAAGGTAACACATTTTCTTTAAAACAATGTAGACAGCAAACTGTATATATATGTGAGAAATATACATATATACGAGAAAGTTAAAAAAAAAACAGAATACAGTCAAGCTACTTTCATAAGCTTGTTTGGTCAGAGACTATAACACATATATAAGTTAAATACACTTAAATTCAAAAGCTCCAAACCATCCTGAATATTATTTTTTAGTGTGCACCAATTCAAAAACCACTTAAGATAATCTCCTATAGCTCTAGTCAAACATACAGATGAATTAACCTACCACAGAACTCTTAAATTACTATTTTCAGCCAAGTGAAGCAGCACATGCCTGTCATCCAGCACTTTGGGAGGCCAAGGTAGAAGAATCACTTGAGCCTAGAAGTTCAAGACCAGTCTGGACAACATAGAGAAACCCTGTACTACAAAACATTTTTTAAAAATTAGCCAGGCCTGCTGGCACATGCCTGTAGTCCCAGCTACTCAAGAGGCTGAGACAGGAGGATTACTTGAGCCCAGGAGGTTGGGGCTACAGTGAGCCATGAGTGCACCACTGTACTCCAACCTGGGTAACAGAGTGCAACCCTGTCTCTAAATAAATAAATAAAAATGTAAACATTAAAAAAATAAAGAAATATTTTAAAATTACTATTTTCAAGGTTGGTCCAGGAAGCCTATATTTTCAAACAATTACCCAGGTGATTTTCATACTCAGCTAGACTGGGAACCTCTGTTTTATGCAATTATTTTATAATAATAATTATTATATTATTCCCTATTTGCTTTAAATAGGTTGACCTAGAATAGATTATGAGTTCCTTGAAGCCAGAAAACTAAATAATAAAGCTCTTGAAGTCAGGGAACATATCTCATATTATTCCCTATAGCAATCAAACATACATGACATGTTCACTGACATGTTCCAAGTTCAATAATAATATTAATAGCATTAATAGTAGTTATTATAGTAATACTAATGATTACAATGATAGAAACTATCATTTATTGAGGACCTTCTATATGCCAGATCCCAAGCTGAAACTTCACCTCATTTTGTTCTCATATCATTTCATGTAATTTAAAGAGGAAAGAATAATGAGAATATGAAGAACATACACTATATAATTGGCTCAAAATCACCCAGCTAATGAGTAGAGCTTAAAACAGAATTTAGTCTAGTCTGATATTCTTTCTACCATATGGAGTATATTTAATATTTTGACTCCAAATAACATTCCAGCCTATGGAAATACTTTAGCAAGCAAATATACAATGCCTTAAACAATTCACCCATCTTTATTTTGCTACTTCAAATAAGAAAATTACAGTTTGTTTATTCACTAGAATGCAACGTTTGTGCTAAGCTTTTTGAAAGAAATGGAGAAAAGCAACATTTGCTTCTATGGAGTACTGTGAACAAGTTTGAGCTAAATATAATTAAACTGTCACCCCATGTAATCACTGAGGAGTGCTATACATTTGACAAGCACAGTAGATCTTAATAGTAACTTTGCCTTTCAGTATTAGATCCTTGCCATTTTCCTTTTATTCCCAACTTCTATGGGGAAGGAAAACCATGAACTGTAACACTGAGAGTTTACTATTTATTTACTACTATTAGAGCTCTGAAATAGACCCAGTATAAAACTGCAAAGGGAAAGAAAGAGCAGGGATGTGGCAGTGAATCTACTATCTACTTGCATGCTGAGGTGACACACATAATTCAGATTCAAACAGCATCTGATGCTATCTATGGTTTACTTTATAGAATACATCCATTCAGTAGATTTACGGCTTTGGGACAAGTTTATTCACTCAACCAATGTTTATTGTTAAAATGTGAAGCTCAAAAAGGGAAATGCACTAAGAGAATGGTCATGCTAGCACTTCTGTGGGAGAAAGTTGGCTAGCTATCTTCTCAGAAACCCACAGAATGGCATTATTTTGGTGAATTTGCCAAGATTCTCAGCCTAGTAGCTATAAACCTGATTTTGCCGTCACAACTCAGGGTAAATCTAACTTTCAGGAGAATATTAAATATACATATTCTGGTTTCTCTCTATATATTCTGATGTAAAATCAGAATTGCAAAATGTTATATGACAACGGTAACTTTCAATGAACTGATATACTGGTTGCCATAACCAGCATATTAATTGGAGGGAACCTGCATGGAAAGCCAGTTCCTCATCAGAAGGTTGTTGTGTGAGCATGAGCTCTGATCATGGAGAGTTAATTAAATGAATTCTTCACAAGAGAGATGGCTTTATAGATGAGTGGAACCAGACAAATAAAAAGTCTCTTCACTTAGGTTCCTTATCTCCTATATGAGGCTTAAATGGGCACTGCTAACACTAGCCAGTAACCAAGACCAAATCTGCAGTCTGAATGAGTCTTTCTTTGGATATTTAATAGACTCACTCAAATAATATTATGAGACTATAATATTATTCTATCTCTTTGAGTTGACTCTGCGTATCTGTATTCAGATCCCTCAGAATGCTGGGTTTATAATTTGACTCTAAAAACAGTCATCCTATTTCCTTAATACCAAACACTTGTCTCAGTGCAGCCCCAATGATTAAAAGCATCTGCTACAAAGAAAGCCACAACAGTCCCTTTTAAAGAGTGGTAACACATTGGCTGTTTTGATAAAATAGGTATTTACATTTTTTAAAAATTGAAAATCTTCCATTGTGTTCTAATTGAAGAATAGGAAGCTTTTAAATGAAGAACTAAATCTCCCCAAAACTCAAAATTATACTTATGGGTATCTAGAAGAAAAGTACCACAAAAGACAATACAGGTGGAAATGGAAGGAATAACAGGGCATGCATATTCCAATTATTATTTTAGTTTGTATCAACCTAGAAAGGTTTCTCCTACATATCTTATAGAACATTGCTGACCCTCAAAATGTAAATTGCAAAGAAAACAGCAATCTAGATTCACTAGTGAAATACATTTGGAAAAAGTACATTTGTCAAAATTAGACAAGTTGATTTACAACAGGAATTCTCAGAGTATCAATTAGTATCAATTGTGAGTCTTAAAGGTGAGGGGAATTGTATCTAGCATGTACTGAAATGAAGTAAATATTCTAAGACTTAACTTGTGTTTTTCAAACTGAAAAAAAAAAATCAGATTTATTTCATAGATGAAAACCAAAAAGATTTTTAACTGGAATTAAAATAAATAGCATCAAATGTTTGCTAATTATTATTTAACTTAAAAAAAGAGCCAAATCAAATACTTACATTTGTAATCCTTCAGTTCTGGCTCCAAATTGTCATCAGTATTTGTCTCTATTGTAGCATCTGCCAGATTTTTTTCTAATGCTGACCTAGCAAGACTGGGCAAAAACCTGGGGGATGGGGAGGAAGGAAGGGGAAATGAATAAAGTCAAATCTTTCTGTGATTCTTAAATACACACACACACACACACACACACACACACACACACACACGACTAATTACAACCAATTAAGGAAGACCAGTCTGTATCTGTAAATCTAAATCAAACAAAATATTAGAATAAATATAAACGTAAAGTATGTGTGAATTATATGTTTGTGGAATCTCCTTTAATAAGTAAAGCTTATTTGTAATTAGCAGTACTCATTTATGTACAACATTTTGCAAAATATAATTTAAAATAATTTGCTTTGTGAAGTAGAATTACTATACGTCATAAATCTTGTTTATTTGTTTAACTGGCTTATCAAATTTTCTTAAGTAGATAAAACAACACTTGGTTGTTTTAGGTTGGCAATCATAAATTCAAATCAGTGGAGATGGATTAAAGAGATTTTCTTTACTTTCTAACATAAATTTCTAGGTTGGTTCTTCCTTCTATTAAATATATCTGCTTATCTATTCTATGTGTATGTTGTCAAAACAACAATCTAGTGAGTGACAGTTACTCTTCAAATAAACAGTTTGTGAGCATCATGTGCTTGAAGCATGAAACATAGTTTCTCACCCACACAAATAAAGTTATTGCTAGAACTTACGGTCCCAAGCAAGCCAAAGATATGATTTTTAATCCATGGTGTCCATGGTTTAACTACACCATTATAAACTAACCACTATGTGATACAATGTTTCAAATAAACATACTAAGAACGTACCACTTCCAAACAATTTAGGTTTTTCACAGCTCTAAATCTTTGGTGGTGGTTCCTACAGTCTTGAGTATAATCTCTAATAGTGGAGAGGTTGGAGAGCGTGAGGCAGCACATAAAGAACTGTCAGGTTTCCAGTGTCTGTAATATTCCGGCCAACATATCTGACACTATCTCTTACCTCCTGCCTCATTTGGACCTAGGCTATGATAGAGGAATTTACATAGCTCTATGCTAGTAACTCCTCAGTTCAGCATCAAGTCAGACTTTGCTGCTCATCTCTGAACTTTTATCATAGTTCTTAGATCACTACCCCTTTTAAAACCAAGCCCTCGGAGAGAGAGATCCAAGATGGCCGATTAGCAACAGCTCAGGAATGTAGCTCCCAGTGAAAGCGCAGAGAACGAGTGGACGCTGCACTTTCCGACGAATTTTTGTTGCCCACAGACTGGGAGATTCCCGGCAGAGGAGCCACACAGGTCGCCAGCGCGACTCTTTTGGCCGGCGCGGCTGTTTTGCCGGCGCCCCAGCGCGGCGCTTCCCGGTGCGGAGTATACGGGACGGACGGGCTCGGCTGGTCCCATCCCCACAAGGAAAACAGCAATTGGAAGCGCTGAGGACTGAGAGTTTCATAGCAAGCACAGCGAACCCGGGAAGGTCCAGTTCTGTGGGGAACGGGCGTCCGCCAAAGGAAAACTAAGAAACAGAAAAAAATTT
>PVKP010017466.1:0-46076 GCA_004027715.1 Plecturocebus donacophilus
GTCTTAATTTCTTTCTTTCTTTTTCTTTCTTTTTTTTTTTTTGACACAGAGTCTCGCTCTGTCGCCCAGGCTGGAGTGCAATGGCGCAATCTCAGCTCACCGCAGCCCCGACCTCCCGGGTTCAAGCAATTCTCCTGCCTCAGCCTCCCTAGTCGCTGGGATTAAAGGCATGTGCCACCATGTCTGACTAATTTTGTATTTTTAGTAGAGACGGGGTTTCTCCATGTTGGTCAGGCTGGTCTCAAACTCCCGACCTCAGATGATCCACCCATCTCAGCCTCCCAAAGTGCTAGGATTACAGACGTGAGCCACCGCGCCCAGCCAGAGTCCTAATTTCAAACCTAAGCCTTCTCCACTATACTGGTTGCCGCCCTGCACATCAGAGGTCATTCATAGTGGGGGTTAGGAAGGTGTCAAACAAAGGTTACCAGGAACGTAACCAGGGAGCAGAGATGATCTGAGGCCCAGGAGGAAGACTTCCTGGAGGAGATGGGCCCAGAGCTGAGAACTCAGGGACTGCTAGGAGTTAACCAGAGAAGCCAAGGGAGGGGTGCTCCAGAGTGAGTGCGGGGGCGTGAAACCACACGGTTGTGCAAGGGAACCACAAGCAATTTGGTGTTATTAAGGCATGACGTGGGGCGCTGGAGAGGTCTCCAGGGCCTTGTAAGACAGGCCCAGGAGTGGGATTTTAAGTTGAGGGCAATAAGGAGGCATTGAAGGTTTTAAGCAGGGAGTGGTATGATTGCTGTCACTGGTAGAGGAGCCCTGGAACCCCAGGTTCCTGACTCAGCCTGGTGCTCTGGGGAGGTACAGGAGAGGTGCTGGCGAAGTTGAGAGGGTGTTCTGCCTGCCCTGGGGTCTCAAGGCTGGCACGCTCTGTCCTGAACCCTGCTGCTGCAGGAGAGGTGCTGCCCTCTGGGTCCTGGCCCACGGGGCATCCATGAGACACCTGATCGCCTGTGTCAGGAGTGGCTGGGGTTGGGTGAGCAATGGGAGTGCAGGGAGCACCTGCTGGGCCTTCCTCCCAACAGCACTTGGCTGCCTGAGTGTGCTGGGTATGGTGGCTGAGTCGGGCCTTCCTGGTGCCTGACCCTGGCCTGGCTTGACCCAGGTGGCCACCAGAGCTCTGTGGCTGGGCTATGGCTACTGTCACTACCACTGACAAAGCTGTTGGCCCAGCAGGAAGTCAGCCTGCAGCTTGCAAACCCACAGCAATCTGGGCTATGAGGGCACATCAAGACCAGTCCCTTTCCCAAGGCCACTCAGCCATGGCCCTGCGGATGAGCAGGAATGAATGCAGGAAGTGGCTTAGCATGTGGGGAGGTGGCCTCATGTGCTCTCTTCCCTGGAGCTCTGGACATGCGTGAACACGTATATCTGTGGGCCAGGACAGGTCCGACGCTCAAAGCCCGGTGAGCAGCTGTCTGCAGTCCCCTGTAGACCCTACAATTGGCAGGAAGGGAAACTTTATTTTTAAATCAAAGCCAATCCTGATCTGTCTCCTAGAGGGCCTCGATGCAGGGACACCCCTGTAGCAATAAGAACACCCAGCCCAGCTGGTCGTGGTGGCTCACGCCTTTAATCTCAGCACTTTGGGCCAAGGCAGGTGGATCACCTGAGGTCAGGAGTTCAAGACCAGCCTGGCCAACATGGTGAAACCCTGTCTCTACTAAAAAAAAAATACAAAAAGTAGCCGGGCGTGGTGGCTGGCACCTGTAATCCCAGCTACTCAGGAGGCTGAGGCAGAAGAATCTCTTGAACCCAGGAAGTGGAGCCGAGATTGTGCCATTGCACTCCAGCCTGGGCAACAAGAACGAAACTCTGTCCCAAACAAACAAACAAAAACAACCCAGCCCTCAGATCTTGGTTCCTAAAAACCATTTTCTAATAAAAGGGACCAGGGCTTCTTAGAGAAATGGCTGATTCTGGGGCTGAGGCAAGGAAAATACAAGATGAGCTGCAAGCATCTTGGAGCACCAGAGAGTAAAGAAGTGCTCAAAAATAAACAGATGGGACTGTGCCAGAGAGACACAGGAGCCAGCTCCAAGAACTCCCAAGGGGCAAACCTAGAACAAGCTGAGCAACAAAACGATGCGGTATTAGATTAAATCCAAAGTCGAAAATCAATATTCATGAGTCCATACTGACATAAATAAATGATTAAAGACTGGGTGCAGTGGCTCATGCCTGTAATCCAAGCACTTTGGGAGGCCAAGGTAGGAGGATTGCTCGAGCTTGGGAGTTTGAGATCACCCTGGCCAAGATGGCGAAACCCCGTCTCTATCAAAAATACAAAAAATTGGCCAGGTGTGGTGGCTCACGCCGGTAATCTCAGCACTTTGGGAGGCTAAGGTGGTTGGATCACAAGGTCAGGAGTTCAAGACCAGCCTCGCCAAGATGGTGAAACCCCAACTCTACTAAAAATACAAAAACTAGCCGGGCACATTGGCTGGCGCCTGTAATCCCAGCTACTCGGGAGGCTGAGGCAGGAGAATCGCTTGAACCTGGAAGGTGGAGGTTGCAGTGAGCCGAGATCACACCATTGCACTCCAGCCTGGGCAACAGAGCGAGACTCCATCTCAAAAAAAAGAAAACAAAAATGCAAAAAATTAGCCAGGCATGGTGGCACGTGCTTATGGTCCCAGCTACTCAGGAGGCTGAGGCAGCAGGATCATCTGAGCCTGGGAGGTGGAGGTGGCAGTGAGCTGAGATCGCGCCACTGCAATTCAGCCTGGGTGACAGAGTGAGACCTCACCTTAAAAAATAGAAAAATAAATGCTTGAATAAATAAATAAGTGGAGAGAGACTAGGTAAATCTTCCTTAAAGACGAATTTCAAAGGAATGGATTCTTTCCCTCTAGCGGGTAAAGCTGACTTCGCCACTGCCTGGACTGTGGACTGGACACCCCTCCAAAGAAAGGCAGTAGGGAGGTATAGAAAGGGTTAAAAAAAATAAGAGAGAAAACAAAAAGCAACTTTACAGTGGAGAAACCTGGCAGACACCACTGTAACCAAGTGATCAAAGTTATTATCATCAGAGAAAAAAACAAACAAACCAGCTCAGAGCAGAAGGAACACTAAGTTTAAGATCAGGTATCAGCAAACACTCACACAAGGTTTTCCGGGCACCACCCACTCTTCTAAGCACTTTGCCTGTGTTTACTTACTTAATTCTTCCAACAGTCCTTCAAGGTAGATGCTACTATTGTCCCGTTTTACAGATTTGAACACTGAGGGGAGGGAGGTTACATAACTAGCCAGAAACACCGTCTCCCCTCTCTGTCATCATGGACACTTCCCTAGATAAGGTCTGAGAAGCACTGGTTCTGGGGAAACTGAGGCACCATAACCTGCCCAAGGTCTCCAAATGCAACCATGCCCCACACCCCAGGCACCCAGATGGTTTGCTGCTCTATGGCCATTCCCTACTCTATGCCAGACTGGGCACAGGTCCACAAAGATGGATAAGGCCCCCGTCTGCCCTCGTGGGGCTCTCAGTCTGGTGGGGGCAGCAATGGTAATAGAGTAGGACCCAGGCTAAGAAGGGGCAGAGCTGGGTGTTACAGGAGTCAGAGGTTGGTGGGCAGGGGAGGCACCTGCCCAGCCTAGAAAGTCCAGACAGGCTGCCTGGAGGAGGAACCATCCAAGCTGAGGTCAAGGTCAAGTAGGAGTCCACTAGGTCGGGGAAGAAGTGTCTCAGAAGAGCTTGGCCCTGACTCCAGACCTCTGTGGGTGGGGCTTGAGTCTCCCCTCCAACATCTGGCCTCATTTGACCAAGACAAGCTTCCTACTCCTCTTATGCCACTCTAACCCCTAGGCTCTTGTGCCAGCAGCGGCCGTAGGACAGCAGCCCTGCCCTCATTCCCACCCCAAGCAGAACCTTCATCTCTAATTTTAGTCTTCTCAGCTGAGAAGTGGGCTCTGAGCTGCAGGGGCCTTGGTGAGCCTTTGATGCATCCAGCAAAGTCCTGAAGCGGGCACTGGGCAGGGAGGTGCCTGCTTTCTCTGCTGCTCCCAGCCGGCATGGCAAGTTAAAACTGCATCGCCAGGCATCAGCCTTAGATTTCCTAATTAATTAGCAAATTTTAGAGGAACAGGCAAGCTCTCTGCCCACCTCCCCATTCACACCCCCTCAGCTCCAGCTATAGCCCAGGGCCTGGGATGAGTCCTGGCATACCATAGATGCTACTAGAACAGAGGGTGAATGAATGGGTACGGGAAGTGCTTGAGTCTCAGCTCGGACCCTCTGTGCCTTCCCCCATGCTGTGCGTCTCGCCTGCATTGCCCCTCCCTGGAACTGTGTCTGGTACCCGGTAGGCCCTCAATAAACATTTGTTCAATAAATAAATGAACTGGGAGGACAAGGGCTGGGCTTTTGAGATCTGAGTGCCCTGTGGAGCAGACATGGGTTTTGGGAGCATGGTTAATTGCCGTGCAATGGTCCTATGCTCCCTCTGGCTGGCCGGGAGGGACCACAAAAGCTGGTCATGAGAAGCACTGGAGCATTTCTGAACGCCGACCGTCATAGGCGGTGGGTGTTCCTCTAGCATTGCCCGTTCCTCTAGGAGTTGCTAATTAATTAGGAAATCTATGGTGCCAGGTGACACGGTTTTAACTTGCCACGGTGCCACTGACTGTGCCCAACCGAGACCCACACTGTCTTTCGCAAGGATCACAATGACCCTGGGAGGTATATATTTATCCCATTCTGGGGACCCTGAGGCTCAGCGAGGTTACAGTCATCAAATTCCCACAGCTAGGAGGTGACAAAGCAGCATAGGAGACAAGGGTCAGATGATTCCACTGCCTTCTGCTGAGTGACATTTGGGGGACTTCGAGGTTCTTTTTAGGAAATGGCCGGAAGACCCTGGGACTGGGAAGGGAAGACAGAGGTTTGGTTGGGCGCCTCCTCTTGACTTGGCTGTGGAGTCCTGGGCATGTCCCTTGGTGTCAGGGGGCTCAGTTTGTCCGTCTGTAGTGAGGAAGGCTCCAGGAAGTCTGTCCTGGCTGAGACGAGGGGACCCTGCCCCCACCACAGAGTTGCCACCTCCACACTCCTGGCACCCTCTCCCCAGGCAGCCCTGGGTAGCCCAGGTAGCCTGGCCAGCAGGCCCCACTCCAGCCCTCTGGGTCTGGCTTTCCAGTCCAAACCATCAGCCAGTTTCTGTCGGCAGAACAAGACCCAGTTTCTGGGAAACTGCAGCCACATCCCACCCCTGCCCGGGGCGGGGCCCCTTTCTCCCGCTGGGCCCAGGCCTCATTTCAGCAGCCTCATCACATTCCCCATGGCCTCAGCAGCCTGACGGATGGATGGACGCAGTTTCCACACTGGGCTGGCAGAGCAGGCGGCTGCAGGATCAGGTCTCCTGCTGGGCAGAGGGGCCTTTCCCCCAGGACCAGGCCTCATGGGCCTGCCCAACCGATCTCAGCGCCTGGGCACAAGACACACTTCCCCCAGACTCTGCACCCCTCCCCTGTACTCTAATGGGGTCCAGGCTCCCAGACCTGCCCTCAGTTCACCATGAACCCTCGCCCACCCCCTCACACCTCCCTCCCTATTTCTGTCAGTGGAAACTGCACTCACCTTCCTAGGCCAAGAGACCTTTGCAGGCTTGGTGCAGTGGCTCATACTTGTAATCCCAGCACTTTGGGAGGCCGAAGAGGGCAGATCACCTGAAGTCAGGAGTTTGAGACCAGCCCGGCCAACATGGTGAAACTAAATCTCTACTAAAAATACAAAAGTTTTTTTTATTTAGCTGGGCATGGTGGTACACGCCTATAATTCTAGCTACTCGGGAGACTGAGGCAGGAGAATCACTTGAACCCAAGAGGCGGAGGTTGCAGTGAGCTGAGATTGCATCACTGCACTCCAATCTGGGCAACAGAGTGAGATTCCATCTCAAGAAAAAAAAAAATGCCAAGTACAGTGGCTCATGCCAAATCCTGGCACTTTCAGACCTCAAGGCAGGCAGATCACAAGGTCAAGAGATTGAGACCAACCTGGCCAACATGGTGAAACCCCATCTCTACTAAAAATACAAAAACTAGCTGGGCATGGCGGTGCACACCTGTAGTCCCAGCTACTTGGGAGGCTGAGGCAGGAGAATCGCTTGAACCTGAGCGGCGGAGGTTGCAGTGAGCTGAGACTGTGACAGAGCGAGACTCCACTCCCCCAACAACAACAAAAAAAGGGACCTTACAGAGCCCACTCTGCTGCCAGGCAGTGGGGACACATCAACCCTGCCTCCCAAAGGCTCCCATCAAGGCTGGCTGTGGATCACAGAGGGCTTGAATGGCACTCAGGTGTGTCTGTCTGTCTCTGACTCTCTCCTCTGAGATTCTGTGTGTGTGTGTGTATGTGTATGTGTGTGTAATAAAATGCTAATAGCTAACAATTATTAAGCGCATTGTATGTGCTGGCACTGATCAAAGTGTTTCCCATGGATTAACGAACTTAATCCTTCCAACAACTCTGTGCCCTAGTGCTACTACTGCCCCAAGGGCTGGGGGCTGTATCTCCCATCTGTGCAGGGCAGTCCTGGCTTCGGCCTGTCCTCCTGGTATAATTGGTTGTGATAGCTCCCCCTTTCGCCCTCTGTCTTTAATTGGACGGTGATTGATCCAGTCACCCTACCATGAAGCACAGAGAAGTGAAGGGTTTGCCCAGAGCTCCAGAGCTAGCAATTGGCAACGCCAGGATTCGAGCCCAGCCCCTCGCCACAGGGCCTTGCTCTAAGCTATCAGTGGATTTCCCATCGAGTGAGCCTAGGTAGGTCTCCTTGTGCTTTTCTCTCCACCTTTTATTTTACAAGATTCTTTCTTCCCTTCCTTCCTTCCTTCCTTTTTCTTCCTTTTTTTTTTTTTTTTTTTTTTTTGAGACAGAGTCTCACTCTATCACCCAGTCTGGAGTGCAATGGCGTGATCTTGGCTCACTGCAACCTCCACCTTCCAGGTTCAAGCGATTCTCCCGCCTTAGCCTCCTGAGTAACTGGGATTATAAGCGCCCGCCACCATGCCCAGCTAATTTTTTTGTATTTTTAGTAGAGACAGGGTTTCACCATGTTGGTCAGGCTGGTCTTGAATTCCTAACCTCATGATCTGCCTGCCTCAGCCTCCCAAAGTGCTGGGATTACAGGCAGGAGCCACCACACCTGGCATTTTTTTTTTTTTTAAATTTTTTTCCATTTTATCACATCTGACTCAGTCTCTACACAAGATTCTTGAGATCTGCTAAATGCCGTTCACTGCCTGGAGCTCTTCCCCATATCCTCACCATGATCTTACCAGCTCGTGTGTAAGACCTTGGAAGAGGATGCCCCCATCACCCATCTCAAAGGTGCATCCAACCTCTACCACGTTTCACCTGTGCTGCTTTTGACTCTGCTGCTGTGGCCCCAGGTGGTGAGATGCTCTCCTATCACTGATCCGGCCTCCCACTCAGCGGCCAGCTCCGTGAGGATGGGGACAGGCCTGCTCTTCCCTTAGCTCCCCAGACCTGACACCCAGTGGGTACCCCTACATATTCGATGAATGAATGCTGCTCTGTGCTGGGGAGAGAGAAAGAGCAGGGGGCAGGGAGCCCAGGCGGCAGGGTCACAGAACTCCTAGTCTGCCGGAGAGAATGCTTGAAATATAAATGTTGTGATATGACAGGCATGGGGGCTGCAGGACCCAGGAATTGAGCAACATGCTTAGCCTGTGGAGAGTCAGGAAGCCTTCCTGGAGGAGGTGGTATCTAAGCTGAGATTTGAAGGATGAGATGGTAGGGAAGAATGAACGGTGTTCCAAGGCTAGAGGAATAGTATTTGTTAGGCTCAGAAGCTGAAGGAAGGCCAGTGTGGCTGAAGCAGAGGGCAAGAGGCCGCGTGGCAGGGAGGGACGAGGCTGGAGGGGTGGGCGGGGTCTGAGCCTTGTTGCCCTGCTGAGGATTTTATTTTTACCCGAAGGGTGGGCGGCAGGAAGCCGATCAGTGCTCCTTAACTGACAGGTGGTGACAGCAAGCCAGGATAAGAGGCAAAGAATGTCTCAACTTTTACTTTTTCCAAAACTGCACTGTCTCCTTGTAAAGAAAATGGTCTAAGTGTTGACTCACACCAAAGAAGTCAATTTATTTGCCTGCCCTTAGTGGAATTGCAGCCAATGCCGCCTGGCCCTGCCTGCGTGCTCTTCCGAACCTCGGCCCGCCCGGGCTGAGCCTCCGAGGACGCAGGTGTCCTGGCCCTGGCCCCCTGACCCCTGCCCCAGCCATCTGTCCCACCCCCAGTCTGGGAGGCTGGGAAGGTCCATTGTGGCGGCCTCTGACATCACGGCGGGGGGCAGCGTGATGTCACAGGGCCCCATTGTGGCTGCGCAGGAGGGTGTCCCCCACCAGAGGCCCGATCCCCACCCCCAGCCTCCAATCCTATTAAGCACGGGCTGGGGACAAAGGAAGGCGCTTTGTGTTTTGCCCATGTCTGAGGGAGGGGATGGCCAGAGGTTGTGCATTCCAGAGTCCCCTCCCCCCTCCCCCACCAGCTGGGCCTCCAGGTCAGACTGGAGGCTCTGCGGCTGCCCCTGTGGCTCTGTACGCCCCAGATCTCCTGCCCCCTGTCCCCCGAAAGGGAGACCACAGAGGTAAAGGAGCTCCAGGGCAGAGGAGGCTGCAAGCAGACCCTGTAGGGGAGGAGGGAGCCCTGGGGGCCTCCCAGCAGGGAGCCATGGGCAGGAGAAGGAGGCCACAAGTCTGCTGGAAACCAGGAAGACCCCCATCCCTGAAAGACAGGCCTGGGGGAAGCACCCCCAGGGCACAGGTGGGGGACAGAAGCCTAAGAGAGAGACATGGACTTGTCACCCAGGGCACCAATGAGCACTTATTAAACACCCACTGAGAGCTATAATGGTCTGTGCTGGGGTCATTTAATATCACAACCCTGGAAGCCTGTGGCCGGCACCAGCCTCAGGCTTAGCTGCTCTGTACAGGCACTCAGGGAAGCCTCAGATGGGGACAGGTTGGGGACGACTTGGCAGCCCCCTCCTTCTCTCAGGTGTCCCTGAGTCTCCGAGACTGGAGCTTTGGGGTCAGAGGACTGATTTGCAGCTCCTTCTCTGCCACTAACTTGCGTGACCTCCCTTTACTGAGCATCTGTAAAATGGGCCTGACAGTACCCCCCTCATGGGGTGTAGGGGAGACTGGATGAGAGTGTTCGATGGCCCAGAAGGCTGCTCACCCCTCCCTCCGCTGGGGTGCAGGTATTTCCCTAGTCCTGACACCACCGCTCCAATCTCGGTCTCTCCCTGGACTCGTCCCCAGGCAAGCCCCTTCCCAGGCTGGCATCAGCACGCTTTGATGGGCCTGTGTGGGCCCTAGGCTGGGAGGAGGGAGCGACTGGCCAGGAATGCCGGGCCGGGGCAGGCCGAAGTTTCAGGAGAGGCCTCGGCACCCCCCCACCCCGCCCCGCACCGTGCGAGCTTCTCCATCCTTGGCCCAGTGCCTGGGCATGCAAGAAGACCGGGGGCGGCTCAGTTTCGGGCAACAAAGCCCCCTTTCTCCCCAGCTGGAGGAATGCCTGGCACCCCTCCTGCCCCTGTGTTGATCCCTATCTGCTACCCGGACCCAGACCCCAGTGCTCACTTCGTGGAGCCCAGCTGGAGCCTGAGAGGCAGCCCTGGCCCTTTATGGGGTGGGAGCGACACCCCCTCCTCAGCAGCGCTCTCCCGGCCTTCGCATGCCCACTACAGACACGCACACTCAGGGGCATGCAGCCCCGGCCCCCCACCCCCTAAACTGCCCGGCCTTTGGGTGGAGTCCCAATTTCCACCCAGAATCAAAGCAGTCTAGGACAAAGTTGTCCCCCGCTGGCTGGGAACTGAGAGGGGCCCATGGAGTGCCACGTGGGCAGTGCCCACCTAGGCCTGGCCTTGATTTTTTTTTCTTGAAACAGAATCCCGCTCAGTCACCTTGGCTTATTGCAACGTCTACCTCCCAGGTTCAGGTGATTCTTCTGCCTCAACCTCCAGGCGTTTGCCACCATGCCTGGCTAACTTTTGTATTTTTAGTAGAGATAGGGTTTCACCATGTTGTCCAGGCTGCTCTCAAACTCCTGGCCTCAAGTGATCCACCCGCCTCGGCCTCCCAAAGTGCTGGGATTACAGGTATGAGCCAGTGCACCTGGCCTAGGCCAGATTTTTTTTTTTTTTTAATTTTCTAAAAATCTGAAATGAAGGCTTTTTTTCAGTCACCCAGAATACACTTTTTGTTTTTTAAGACGGAGCCTCGCTCTATTGCCCAGGCTGAAGTGCACTGGCAGTGATGTGATCTTGGCTCACTGCAACCTCCACCTCCCGGATTCAAGCAACTCTCTTGCCCTAGCCTCCCCAGTAGCTGGGATTACAGGTGTGTGCCACTGTGCCCAGCTAATTTTTGTGTTTTTAGTAGAGACAGAGTTTCACCATGTTGGCCAGGCTGGTCTGGAACTCCTGACCTCAACTGACCTCGGCCTCCCAAAGTGCTGGGATTACAGGCCCGGACTGTCCCTGATTTTTTTGGATCTGTATTGGCTTGAGAAGTCCCAGAGTGGGCAACCCTGACTGTCCAAGCTCCTCATTTTTACCAAGGAAGGTGTGGTGGCCCAGAGAGCAGGGGCTGCCCAAGGCCACAGAGCCTGGCCGGGCGGGGACCAGATTGGGGAGGGCTGGTGAAGGACACACAAGTGCTCTGGTTGGGCTGCGCCCTGAGCTCAGGGCAGGAAGGAGCACTGGCCTCCCCGGTGATGGTGGCACACTTTGTATACATGAGAATACTGAGACGCCAAGAAGAGAGGGCCAGGGTCACCCAGAGGGGCAGAGTGAGAATTAAAGCTCCGGCCCGTGGACAGTGAGCCCCCAAGCCTTCCCGCCACCCACCCCCAACACTTACAGACCCAGCACAGCCCCAGGCCTCCGCTGCAGACTGCTCTGTGCTCAGGCCTGGCTGCTGCCCTGGCCTTGACCCCTGGGTGGGGGAGCTGCCCCTCCTGCCACAGCCCTGCCGGACTCTGCCCAGACACCTCAGGAATGCAGGGGGAGGGGTCTCAGCAAAGAGGGAGCCTGGGGTCCGGGGTGGATGGAACAAAGAAGCCACATGTCTGGGCTCTCTCTGCACCCCCAGCCAGACCACAGGTGGCAGAGGGAGGCCCCCAGGGGTGGCTCAGGCATGTGCCATCGTGTGCTGTGTGACCCTTGGGATGTAGCTGTCCATCTCTGGTTTCCTGGGATGATGCAAAGTGGAGTTCCAGAGCCTGGGCTCTAAGGCAGAGGAGCCTGCTGAAGCTCTGAGGATGGGGCTTCTGGCAGCGGGAGGAAAGAAGTGGGGGCTCAGCCCTGTGGCGGGCTCCTCTCCCTGCCTCCTCCCGCAGCCTCAGGAATCGCCTTAATTACAGCGTCAGCCTTGCTGCGCTTCCTGCCATAAACCCAGGAATCTAAATTAGAAGGCATGAGGCCGGCTCCCCCTTCCCTCTGACCCCCCAAGCCTGCCGGGAAGTTCTTCTGGAGACAGGCTGCCAGCAGGAGCCAACCTCAGAGGGAGACTAGGGAGGCCCGAGAGGCTAGAGGAGGGTAGGAGGCTATCCATATATTCTTCACGCCTGTCACTGTCCAGTGCCCACTTCATGCCGGCAATACTGCAAGACTGACGTAAAGGTTCCTGTTGACAGAGGAGGAAACTGAGGCACGTGCCCAAGGTCTCCCAGAGTGATGGTGGCTGAGCTGGCTGGACCCGGATTTCTGGATCTCTGGCAGGGGCTGGCTGCCTTTGCAGAAGGCAGAGGAGCGTGTGGGGGCAGAGGAGATGGCCCGTCTACCTGAGGCGGGGTGAAGGGACCCTGAGCCACGAGTGAGCCCCAGCCCTAGGGGGAGATGAGGGAGAGGCTGGCAAAGGCAGTGGGCCGGGTGTGTCTGAGCAGAGAGCTTGCTTTTTACAAGCTCTGCCTGGGCTCCCTGCTGCGGCTCTGCTCACCCCTCCCTGGGACCTGACTTGATGGGCCCAGCCTGCACGGAGGCCAACTGTGGGCAGGGCCACGTTAGATTCAGAGAGAAACCTAGCCAGGGACCCGTGTGCATGTGACTGAGCATGTGAGAGTGTGTGCTGGTGTCCCTGGGCATGTGCACCTGTGAGTGTGTCTCCATGTGTGTATGTGTCACTGTGTCTTTGTGTGAGTGCGTGCGTCTGTGTGGATTTGTGTGTGACATTGAGTGTGTGTGCGTGTGTGTGTGTGTGCGTGCACGTGCACGTGGTAGGGAATGAGGTCATCTGGGCAGAAGGGAGCTGAGCTTGTCCAAACCACTGGAGCCACTGAGGGAGAGAGAGACAGACTCTGGAAGGGGGGCGGTGGGTGACACAGCTGGAGAGACCAAGACTGAGGCTGAGAGCGGGAGACAGATCAAGGCAGAGAGGACAGATACAGCAAGGACCGGGCAGGGGACGAGACAGGGGTGAAGCAGACAGACAGACAGACGGGATGGTGGAGGATAAGGGGGCAGATAAGGTGGGAGACAAGGAGAGGCCCAAGAGAGGCCCAGAGAGAGCCTATTTGATTGTGGGGGCGCCGGACGCGGTGGCTCATGCCTGTAATCCCAGAGCTTTGGGAGGCCAAGGCAGGAGGATCGCTGGTGCACAGGAGTTCGAGACTAGCCTGGGCAACATAGTAAGACCCTGTCTCTACCAAAAATAATTTTAAAGAGGATGTGCCTGTGGCCCCAGGTACTCTGGAGGCTGAGTGGGAAGATAGCTTGAGCCTGGGAGATCAAGCCTACAGTAAGTTGTGATTCGCTGAACTCCAGTCTGGGTGACAGAGCAAGATCCTGTCTCAAAAAACAAAAAGTTTGGGAAAGAGGGACCCAGAGACCTAGAGAGCTGAGAAAAGGGTAGGTGGGTCCCCCAGAGGGGAGGGCAGCTGTTCATCTAAGGGGCTTCCCAACTGCCCTACCCTGAGTGGGGGACGGAGGGAGGACCCTTTATGGCTGTTTTGATTTCCCATTGAGGGCAGTTTCTGGAGACCCTGATACCTGCATCCCAGGGTGGGCCTACCTAGGGAGCAAAGGCTCAGTGGGGGCCGGGGATGACCCCTGGACAGTCCCTCAGGCTCGGAGTGGATCAGAGAGGGAGCCCTGGGGACACTTCCAATGGAGGGGCGGCGCAGAGGCTGCGGTGGACGGAGGCCGGTGCAGAGCCCCCATCTGGGCAGGGCTAGGGCAGGGATCAGGTGTCCCCTTCTCCCCAGTCACGCCCCCACCCTCTTTGATCTTTCCATCATCTGACTCCTGGAAAGGGCTTTCCAGGCCCCACTGGCCCTGTGACCTGCCCACCTTATCATCTTTGCTCTCCCTGACCCTGTGGTCTTCAACCAGGGGCAATAACCCTCCCCCGCACCCACCCAGGGGACACTTAGCTCTGTCTGGAGACATCTTTCTTTGTCACAGTTGCAGAGCTGTCACTGCTGGTGTCTGATGGGTAGAGGTCAGGGAAGCTGTAATTGGCCTCCAACAAATAATTTTCCGGCACGCTCACCTTTCTTTTGTTCCTAGCGTGTGTCACATATGTCATCTCTGCCTCAGGGCCTTTGCCCTTGCTGTTACCCTTGCCCAGAATGCTCTTTCCCCCAGATCATCACACAGCTGCTTCCTTATTTTTTGAGAATCTGCTCAGAAGTCCCCTCCTCAGAGTGCTTTTCCTGATACCCCCAGCCTCCCTGCAGTCTCTATCCCAAACCTCTGGTTCTTTTCTTCCCAGCACTCATCCCCGAATCGTGAGGATCTTGTTAATTCCTGTAGATTCTTATTTACAGTTTGTCTACCCTCCACTTGGCTCTGGGCTCCACGACGGCCAGGGACTTTGGCTCTCAGCAGTGCGTGAACGCCAAGTATTGAGTGACAAGATCGAGACCTCACTTAGAACAGCCAGGAAGCTTTGCTTAGGACACTGCTCGTTACTTGTTTCAGTCCTGAGAGGCAGGCACTGTAGTTGTGTCCATTTCACAGATGGGGAAACTGAGGTTCGGAGATAGCAAATGATTTGCTCAAAATGACATAGCTAGTCAATACCTGAGCTGGGATTTACGCCCAGGCAGGCTGACTCCAGCATTCACTACCTACCCACCACACAATGATCTCTTTGAGAGTTGAATATATGTCTCACCACCAGAAAGCGTGTCCCAAAACCCAGGCCCCTGTCCCTTCCACCCCTGTGAAAAGCCTCCCCACTCTGGGCCTGAAGCTCTGTTTTCAGCAGAGCTGCAGCTTCCAGAAAGAAGGAGGGACCTCTTCACTCCAGGTCAGCAGGGAGCTAAGGCTCTTTTTGGCAGGTCCCTACAGTTAGGAGACTTGGGGATCCAATGCGGGGAGGGAGCCCCAGGTCTCACTGGGGCTACAACCATGGCCCTGAGTCCCTGAGTCCCTGCTGGCTTTCCTGGGCACTCGTGACAGCCCTGCCCTCTTTCAGACCCAGAGCTGAGCAGGAGTGGCATGCTCCCTGGGCAGGGCAGGGCAGGGTAGGCTGAGCACTGGAGTGAATCTGAGGGCTATGCTGAGCCCTGCATGGGACCAGAGTAGCTAAGGAGGCTCCCTCTCTCCCCTAGGCTAGTCTCAAACTCCTGGGCTCAAGCAATCCTCCCCGCTCAGCCTCCCAAAGCACTGGGATTATAGGAATGAGGCACCGTGTGCAGCCTCCCCAAAACTTCTTTCCCTGTCCTTATTTCCCCGTCCCTTGAGGCCAGGAGTTCAAGGCTGCAGTGAGCTATGATCATGCCACTGCACTCCAGCCTGGGCAACAGAACAAGACCGTGTCTCTAAAAAAAAAGTTTTGGGGGGAGGCTGGGACAGGACTGTGCAGCTGGTGGGATAGTCACAGAGGTATCAGGGCCTGGCAGAGGGCAGAATGGGATGAAAGGGAGTGGTCAGTGGGCTCTGGGCTGGCAGGGGCCTCCCAGCCAGGAATGAGGGCAGCGAACAGCTCTGGTCAGGCTTCCAAGCTCCTCCCTCTTCTCTGACAGCAATGGCTGCCCAGCGTGCACCCACAGCTTCCTGGTGAGCACTTTCTGCTGTCCCTGCTGTGACCCGCCCCCCTCATTTTGGTTGCTGTTCTTTACTAGGGGCTACCATATTGGCCAGGCTGGTCTTGAACTTCTGGCCTCAAGTGATCTGCCCGCCTCAACCTCCCAAAGTGCTGGGATTACAGGCATGAGCCACCGCGCCCAGGCCAAGCCATTATTCTTATTAGCTAGCATCATCTCTGAGGCTCTTTTTAAAATTGTGATATAATTCACATTCTATAATATTATTCATCCTTTAAAAATATATACATCAGTGGTTTTTAGTATAGTCACAAGGTTGAACAACCATCACCATGGTCTCATTTCAGAACACTTTATCACCGCAAAATGAAACCTGTCAGTGACTCACCATTCTGTCTCCCACCACTGGCAGCCACTAATCCATTTTCTGCCTCTAAGATTTGCCTATTCTGGACATGTCATATAAATGGAATATACAGGCTGTGTGCGGTGACTCACACCTCTAATCCAGCACCTTGGGATGCCGAGCTGAGCAGATCACTTGAGCTCAGGAGTTCAAGACCAGCTTGGGCAACATGGTGAAGCTCCATCTCTACTGAAAATAACAAACATAAGCTGGGCATGGTGGTGGCACGTGCCTGTAGTCCCAGCTACTTGAGAGGCTGAGGCAGGAGAATCTCTTGAGTCTGGGAGGTAGAGGCTGCAGTGAGCCAAGATCGTGCCACTGCACCACAGCCTGGCCAACAGAGCAAGACTCCATCTCAAAAACAAAACAAAACAAAAAAACCCAAATGGAGTATACAGTATGCGGCCTTTGTGATTGGGTTCTTTCATTAGCCTAATGTTTTCAAGGTTCATGCATGTCGCATCAATCAGAACTTTATTCTTCTTTTTAGGGCTCAATAATGTTTCACGGCACAGATTGTTGATCAAAAGTGAAATAACAGGCGCTCGGTATAGACAGTATAAACCGAGAACGTGTCCAGAAGTAGGTTCTGTGAGGCACAGTGTATAATCTTCTAACAGAGGGATGTGTGTAGCACAGAAAGTGGGGGAAGCAGCCTTGTGAAGCAACACTGTATTCCTGCAGTTCTGGTCTCAGCGCTGGGACGCTATTGTGTAAGATCAGATGAAATCCTTGCCGAGCGAGCGGGTGGAGAAAAACGTTAGGCGTCTTAGGGTCTGGCGGAGGGGCTGGTGGAGAGCAACTGATTGCATCCTGTCTTTGTTTGCATCTGATAAACAGGTTTATAGCCAGCACCTTTCTGTGAAATGTTTCATAAACTCCAGTCATGCAGGTAAAAGGTCGGCTTTACATGATAGATCTAGGTTTTATTACCCACGTGCCTGACAGCAGCCACCGTGAGCCACTGTGAACATTTTCTTTTGAATTGTCCTTTTTCTGAGATAATGGACCCTATTTTATCTAGCATTTGGCAGTGTATGGGCATGAGGGTTGCTCCCAATATTTGGTTATTATGAATAGAGCTGTTGGCAATATCACCTATGTTTTTCCTTCTCTGGGGTATTCCTAGAAGCGGCATTGCTAGGCCATATAGTAACTCTTCATTTAGGTTTTTGTTTTGTTTTGTTTTTGTTTTTGTTTTGAGATGGAGTTTCCTTCTTGTTGCCCAGGCTGGAGTGCAATGGCATGATCTTGGCTCACTGCAACCTCTGCCTTCCAGGTTCAAGTGATTCTCCTGCCTCAGCCTCCCAAGTAGCTGGGGTTACAGGCATGTGCCACCACGCCTGGGTAATTTTGTATTTTTTAGTAGAGATGGGGTTTCTCCATGTTAGTCAGGCTGGTCTTGAACTCCCGACCTCAGGTGATCTGCCTTCCTTGGCCTCCCAAAGTGCTGGGATTAGAGGCATGAGCCACTGTGCCCAGCTGGGTTTTTTTTTTTTTTTTTTTTGAGATGATGTTTTGCCCTGTCTCCTAGGCTGGAGTACAGCGGTGCGATCTCAACTCACTACAAACTTTGCCTCTGAAGTTCAAGCGATTCTCCCGCCTCAACTTCCCGAGTGACTGGGACTATGTGTGCGCCACGTTGTCCAGCTAATTTTTGTATTTTTAGTAGAGTTTGTGTTTCACCATGTTGGCGAGGCTGGTCTCGAACTCCTGACCTCAGGTGATCTTCCCTTCTTGGCCTCCTAAAGTGCTGGAATTACAGGCATGAGCCACTGGGCCCGGCCTCGTTTAGGTTTTTGAGGAACTGCCAAACTGTTTTCCAAAGCAGCTGCACCATTTTATATTCCCAGCAGAAATATACAAGGGCTCCTGTTTCTCTGCACCCTCGACAATGCTTGTTATTGTCTGTCTTTGGCTGTAGCCATCTTAGTGGGTGTGAAGGAGGGTCTCACTGTGGTTTTGATGTATATTTCCCTAATGGCTAATGATATTGTCTTAGTTCAGCCTACTATAACACAAATACCATAGACTGGGCGGCTTAAACAGAAATCTATTTCTCACAAAGTCCAAGATCAAGGTGCAGCATGGTCACGGTCTGGGGAGGGCCCTCTGCCTGCTTCATAGACGGCTTCCTGTTGTCTCCTCACAAGACGGACAGCAGAGCATAGGACAGAGAGCAGAAAGAGCAGAGAGCAGGCTGGGCGCAGTGGCTCACACCTGTAATCCCAGCACTTTGGAGGCTGAGTTGGGAGGATCACTTGAGCCCAGGAGTTCAAGACCAACCTGGCCAATATGATAAAACTCCATCTCTACAGAAAATAAAAAATTAGCTGGGCATATTGGCATGTGCCTGTACTCCCAGCTACACTTGAGCCTGGGAGGTTGAGACTGCAATGAGCTCTGATCGTGCCACAGTGCTGCAGTCTGGGTGACAGAGCAAGACTCTGTTTCAAAAAATAAATAAATGAAAAAGGGGATATTAAGAGAGAGAGAGAGAGAGAAAGAGTGAGAGAGAGAGAGCAAGTTCCTATGCGTCTTCTTCTAAGGGCACCAATCCCTTTCCTGAAGGCTCCATCCTCATGACCTAATCACCTCCCAAAGGCCCTACCTTCTAACACCATCACACTGGGAGTTAGGATTTCAACCTATGAATTTGGCAGAGGGGACACAAACATTAAGTCTATGATACTGTGAAACATGTATTTGGTCTCTGACTCCATTTCGGGGCACACAACTCCTAAAATCCTTAGAATCTTTTTGCATGCTAATAAGTGGACTGATGGCTAGCTGCTCCTCAGTAGCTTTAGGCTGGGGCTGGTCACCAGAAAGACCAAGGCATGATTAAGGGGTTAATTCTTTCAGCTCCATCTCCTAACCTCTGGGAAGGGGAGAGGAACTGAAGGTTAAATTGATCACCAATGGCAAATGTTTTAATCAGTCATACCTATGTAATGAAGCCTCCCTAAAAATCCAAAAGGACGAGACCTGGAGAGCTTCCAGATAGATGAACAGGTGGAGGTTCCTGGAGGGTGGAGTGTCCAGGGAGGGTGGAGTGTCCAGGGAGGGCGTGGAAGCCTGTGTCCCATCCCCCACATCTTGCCCTTTTCCTCTCTTCCTCTTCCCTCTCCTCCTCTCTCCTCTCCTCTCTCCTTTCTTTCTTTCTATCTCTCTCTCTCCCTCTCTCTGTCTCTTTCTTTCTTTCTCTTTCTTTTCCTACAGAGTTTCACTCTTGTTGCCCTGGCTGGAGTGCAATGGTGTGATCTCGGCTCACTGCAACCTCCGCCTCCCAGGTTCAAGCGATTCTACTTCCTTAGCCTCCCCAGTAGCTGGGATTACAGGAGCCCACCACTATGCCCGGCTAATTTTTTTCATATTTTTAGTAGAGACAGGGTTTCACCATTTTGGCCAGGCTTGTCTCAAACTCCTGATCTCAGGTGATCTGCCTGCCTCGGCCTCCCAAAGTGCTGGGATTACAGGCATGAGCCTGTAATCCCAAGCCTCCTCTCCTCTTTTTAAAGACAGAGTCTGGGCAGGCGTAGAGGCTCATGCCTGTAATCTTAGCACTTTGGGAGGCCGAGGCAGGTGGATCACCTGAGGTCAGGAGTTTGAGACCAACCTGACCAACAGGGAGAAACCCTGTCTCTACTAAAAATACAAAATTAGCCAGGCGTGGTGGTACATGCCTGTAATCCCAGCTAACTTGGGAGGCTGGGGCAGGAGAATCGCTTGAACCTGGGAGGCAGAGGTTGCAGTGAGCCAAGATCGCACCACTGCACTCCAGCCTGGGCAACGAGAGCAAAACTCCGTGTCAAAAAAAAAAAAAAAAGAAAGAAAAGAAAAGAAATAGGATCAAGGGACTTTAGCTGTCCTCAGCAGGAGTGTTGGTTCAAATTACATCGTATCCTATCATGACTCAAAGCGGAAGCCCCTACAAAGTTGTAATTTCCCACAGGCATCAGGCTTTGCCTAGCCCAGGATGAAACCTCTCTACCTGTCTCGGACATCCCTAATCTCAAAGCCCAGCACAGACCTTTACCATCAGAAGCCACCCTAAGTCACAGTCCCTGGCGCTCAACTCTGATCCCTAGGGTCTTCATCGCCATCACTGTGGTCACTCAACATCTAACATTTATATGGCACCCACGTATGCCAGGCCCATCCTAGGCACTGACGATTCAGCTGTGAACAGGACAGAGGCTGGTTCTTACCCTTGAGGAGGGGAATGACGGTAGGTGACAACCCACTGTGATCAAGTTTGGTAGGGAGAAACAGAGCAGTGGGGACATTGCAAGGAAGTCCAACCAGGAGAGGCTTCCTGGAGGAAGTGATATGTAAGCTGAGACTTGAAGGATGTGTATAAACTCAGTGCTGTTGTCAGTAAAAAGAAAGAAAGAAAAAAAGAAGGATGTGTAGCAATTATCAGGCAAACAGATGTGGGAGCAAAGGGCATTACAGGCAGAGTGAAGGATATCTGTGAAGGTGTATAGGGGCAGTAGTGAATCAGAGTGGAGTGTGAGGGAGAGGGGACTGACAGGTGAAGTGGGAGGTGGGTTCCGCACCCTTGTCTGGCTTTACAAATTCCCTTTTTTGATTTTTTTTTTTTTTTTTTAGATGGAGTCTTGCTCTGTTGCCCAGGCTGCAGTGCAGTGATGTGATCTCAGCTCACTGCAATCTCTGCTTCCCAGGTTCAAGTGATTCTCCTGCCTCAGCCTCCTGAGCAGCTGGGACTACAGGTACCCGCCACCATGCACGGCTAATTTTGTATTTTTAGTAGAGACGGGGTTTCACCATGTTGGCCAGGCTCATCTCAAACTCCCGACCTCAAGTGATCCGCCTGCCTTGGCCTCCTAAAGTGCTGGGATTACAGATGTGAGCCACCGCGCCCGGCATGAATGCCCCTTTTTCCTCTTCCCCTCCAAAAGAGGGGGCTGGAAGCCTGGAGGACCCCTCACTTGAGGGAGAGCAAACTCCCTGGATCTTCCGTGTGAAGTGGTCCCCTTTTGGAAAGGTCACTGCCCTTAGTGCACACTTCAATCCTCAGCTTCTGCCTCCTCCTTCTGCCAGGGGCAGAATGGAGGATGCCACATCCCTTTGGCACAAGAGAGGCAGGATTTGGGACTGAATGCGGCTACAGAGACTGTCTTCCTCAACTGCCCGCCAGCGCCCTCCTTACAGGCCCTGAGGCTCTGCCGGGTCCTCCCTACGGCTCCTCCGGCTCTGTCCTGACCATCCTGTTTGGCTTGGATGGGGTCCCTGATCCAGGGAACGAGGCGGGATGGGATGGACGGGCACGGAGCCCTGACCTTGAGCCCTTGGAAATGTCCACAAGCAAACTTCTTCCTACCTGGCAAGGGTGTGGTGACTGGGGACACATAGGATCTTTGGACTTCACCTGCTCCTCAAATCTCCCCAACATCAAACTTGGGAGAAAAAGGCTGGGTTAACCCTCAGGAAACCAGAGTTTGACAGGGGAGATTAGAAGATTCCTGTGTGGGCCACTGAAAGGTTGACAACAGGGAGGTTTCTGTTTGTTTTGAGACTGAGTCTCATCCAATCCCCCAGGCTGGAGTGTAGTAGCGCTCTCGGCTCACTGCAACCTCTGCTTCCCAGGTTCAAGTGATTCTCCTGCCTCAGCCTCCTGAGTAGCTGGGATTATAGGCATGTGCCAGCACACCCAGCTAATTTTTGTATTTTAATAGAGACGGGTTTCACCATGTTGGCCAGGCTGGTCTTGAACTCCTGACCTCAGGCAATCTGCCCGCCTCAGCCTCCCAAAGTGTTGGGATTACAGGCGTGTGCCACTGCACCTGGCGGATAGCAGGGAGTTGAGTGAATAGTCTCAACTGGGGAATGGTCCCCTTCTACCATTTATCCCACTCACCTCCACCCTAACCCATTGTCCAGATGGATAAACTGAGGCTTGGTCACATGACAACTAAGAGGCAGAGGCAAGACCTGAACCTGGATCCCCTGACTCCTGGGCCAGGGCTTGCTGCTGTCTGCTTTCCTCTCTACACAGATAGTGGTGGCGGTGGTGGTGGGTATGTCAAGGCTCACATTTGGGCTGTAGTGAATGGAGCTGCAGGGCCAGCAAGGAGTTAACCTTCTCCAGCCCAACAACCTGGAAACGTGGCCTCCTGGGAACAGCTGGAGATGACAGGGTCCTCTCTCACCTTGTCATGCTTCACTGGAGGCTGACACTTTCCTGGCCCCTGGCTCCAGAGGCATCAACAAAATGGGCTGAACAAAACACGTCTTGTTCAGTTTTCTAAGACCTTGTCAATGCCTTCTAGCCAAAGGCCACCAGAAACACACCCGGACAAAGCTGGGTTTACTGCTCGTTGACACGGAGGATGCACATCTCAGGAAACTGGGGTGGGGGGGTGTCTAAGAGCGGGCAGGAAGGACTTAGAGGATTTGGGCTCATGCTGGATGCTTTTGGGGAGGGTTCAGCGAGGTGGAGTTGGCTCTGAATTGTAAGCTGTCACCAAGTGGGGGGTCATTCTGTGATTGGAGTTCTTAGGGATTTTTTTTTTTTGAGGCGATGTCTCGCTCTTGTTGCCCAGGCTGGAGTGCAATGGCGCCATCTCAGCTCACTGCAACCTCCGCCTCCTGGGTTCAAGTGATTCTCCTGCCTCAGCCTCCTGAGTAGCTGGGATTACAGGCATGAGCCACCACACCTAGCTAATTTTGTATTTTTATTAGAGACAGGGTTTCTCCATGTTGGTCAGGCTGGTCTCGAACTCCTGACCTCCGGTGATCCACCCTGACCTCCGTGGGCAGGGTGCTGCCTGTGCTTGGGCTCGAGACTGACGCTCCATATGCTGGGGACATGCCCTTCCAGAGGTGACGTTCTGTGACTGTCTGGCCTTCTCCGGAGCAGTGCTGGTGCCAGTGCAGCTGCTGGGGCCTGGGGAGGCAGAGAAGGCACCAGGGCTGTGGGGGTGGAGGAGGGCATGTGCCATCCTGCCTCTCAGGTGTGGAGGAGGGGGTGGTGACAAGGAGGGTGTGAGAACAGCACAGGAGGAAGTCTGTGTACCCACTGGAGGTGGCGGCGGGAGGGCCCTTTGCAGGCTTGAGTGGTGTGATGGGGGGGTATGTGCGTGGGTGCACCTACAGGGGTGTAGATGTGTATATTCGTATGAGCGGGACTGTGACATCGGGGTGGGTGCAAGTTCATGTGGGAGGATGTGATGTTCCCACTTCAGTGGGTGGGTCTCAGAAGCAGCCTGAGTTTAGGGTTCAAACCGGCCTGAGTTGATTCCCAATTGAGCTCCTTTCTGGCTGTGTGACCTTGGCCAGGTCACTTGCCCTCTCTGAGCCCCATTTATCCCCTCCACAAGTACACCTTGAGATCTTGTGCCAGGAGCAAACAAGGAAGAGAAGGTCCAAACCTTCATGCAATTGGTGGTCTTGCCTCAATTTCCCATCTTTAAAGTGAGGGTGGCAATATCCATCTTCCAGGCAACATCTGTCAAATGCAGGGCATCAGGTCCAAGTGCTCAATGGAGGTCTGTTTTCCTCCTCCTTCTGGAAACCTGGAAGGGCAGGCCTTCTTCCAAGGGACACAGCTTTCAGCTGGTGGGTAGAGGGAGGCCAGCTCTCCCCACTTAAGGCACACTGAGCCGCTGCTCTGTGGTCTGCTGAGGGCCCTGGGAGGGAATGGCACAGGCATCTGGGGTGGGTGGGTGAGACAGGGCCTCGGCATTCCAAAGAGCCTGGCGCCTCCCGGGCAGTGAGGGGCGCAGGTCTGGAGGACAAAGATGCTCTGTGGGCCCCCATCAGAGTCCCCCTGACACGCCCCGTATAAACACTGGGCACCGGTGTGGGATAGAAACTCCTCCAACCAGCTGGGACACCCTCTTTCCCCGGGTGGGTGGGGTTCACGGGGCGGGGATGGGGGGAAGAGCAGAGGAGGAGGCTGCCGACCTCCCACTGGGTGGTTGTTTACACCCAGGTGATGAGCTGGCTCTTGGCTTCATCGCCTGCTCACCTGGCCAGGTGTGCCAGGAGAGGCAGGCTGCTCCTGCCTGGCCCCAGTCAGCATTCAAGGTTCTGGCCCCGCTGGGACTGGGCACGAGACTGAAGGGTGAACAGAAAAAGGTGACTGCTGGTCTTTGCTTGGAATCCAACGTCTGATTTCTTCTGCCTGATTTCCCTTACGTGCCCACAGCAGCCTGGAGTGAGAGGAGCGCCAGTTCCCTTTGCAGGGGAGGCTGGCAGAGATTTAGGGCATCCCTGGCCCAGAAAGGATGATGCCCTGCTAGAGGGGTTGGTGACATCTCTCTCTCTCTCTCTCTTTTTTCTGAGATGGAGTTTTGCTCTTGTTGCCCAGGTTGGATTGCAATGGCTCGATCTCGGCTCACCACAACCTCCACCCCCCAGGTTCAAGCATTTCTCCTGCCTCAGCCTCTCAAGTAGCTGGGATTACAGGCGTATGCCACCACGCCCAGCTAATTTTTTATTTTTAGTACAGATGGGGTTTTCCATGTTGTCTAGGCTGGTCTCGAACTCCTGACCTCAGGTGATCCGCCTACCTTGGCCTCCCAAAATGCTGGGATTATAGGCATGAGCCACCGTGCCCGGCCAGTGACCTCTCTTTTCCACATCAGTGAAGTGTTTGGGGTCTTGATATAGGTGGCTGCCACCTGCCAGCCCAGAAGGCAGGTGGAGAGGAAGCAGTCTGTACCCAAAGTAGGAAGGACTCAGGTTAGACCCCAGAGAGTCATTGCAGCCCACAGAGGAGCTCTGGAGTCAGAAAAGGATGCTTCCTCACAAGACCTGCCTTTGTTGGGGGTAGGGAGGTGGAAGAGAGGCCAGGACAGATGAAGGAAGGGGGCAGGTCCCCTCTCCCTCTTGCCAAGTGAAGAGCATGTGGGCCCTTCACCCACTTACCCACCCACCCATTTCCCTCCACGTTGCCAGCCAAGAGAACCCAGGCCTGGGAGTTGCACAGTTAGAACTGTAAGGAGATCATGAGCGTGTTCCTTTAACTTCTCTGAGCCTCAGTTTCCCTATTCTGTATGATGGGCAGCATGTATTTGACTCTCAGGGCCCACGTGTGACCAAACTGTGTACCAGGCACTTCGTATGCGCCATGCGCGCAGTATACCAGCCACATCGTATATGCCATGAACACTGTACCAGGCACTCTGTATGTGCCACGCACCCTTGCACATGGTGCCTGCCCTTAGTTCCTTCTTCTGAGGCAGGCACCATTATAGACCCATTTTACAGATAAGGAGATTGGGGCTTAGAGTCCAAGGGAGACACCAGGTAGGGCAAGAGATGTCCCTGCCCTGGGTCCCTATCCCCTACCAGACAGCAGGCAAGGAAGGCATGGTCTTGGACTGTGGCATGCAGGAGAGGCTGACAGCGCAGCTCGGGCTCTCACTGGCTCTGGCTCTGGCTCAGGGAGTTCTTGTAATCCAGGCAGGGTGTTCTCTCCTGGTGGCCTTCCAGAGCTTCGTTTCTTTACGCGATGCGTCACAGTTGCAGAGTCGGCCTCCCTTACTAAGGATGTGGGAGCACTGGCGAGCAAGTCCCCGGCTCCAGTTGGACCCTGCGCCTGCCATCCTCAGCTCCCGGGGCTGCCCCCAGGACATCTGTTCCCTCGAAGGCCCCTCCGCTGTCCAGGCAAGAGCGCTCCTCTCTAGCCCGGCAGCTGCTTCCTGCTTCCTTGTGTCTGTTTCTGGGTGCTGGGTGTCCGCAGCCCTGGGTGTTTCGTGCTGCGGTGTCCAGAGACAGAGGCAGGAGGTTTTCTTTGTTCTGCCTCAGTTCCAACCTCACTTTCATTATGTTCAAAAGACAAGAGGGATGGACTTCACACGCTATCAGGTACACAGTGGCCACGCCGCCAGGAAGAGGAGGCGCTGCCCGACCCCAGGACCTGCACCACCAATTCTTTTCCTTTCTTTGTTTTCTTTCTTTCTTTCTTTCTTTCTTTTTTGAGTAGGAGTCTTGCTTTGTCGCCCAGGCTAGAGTGCAGTGGCATGATCTCGGCTCACTGCAACCCCCGCCTACCGAGTTCAAGCAATTCTCCTGCCTTGGCCTCTCAAAGCGCTCGGATTACAGGCACATGAGACCCTGCACCCAGCTTGCCCTCCCTCCCTCCCTCTCTCCCTCCCTTCCTTCTTCTTTCTCTCTCTCTCTTTTTTTCCTGGGATCAAGTGAGTCTTGTGCCTTGGCTTCCCAAAGTCCTGTGATTACAGGCATTAGCCACTGTGCCCGCATCCAATTTCTTCATTTTTCTTTCTCCATCATTCATAGGCATCCATCAAACCTCATTTCCTCACCCCTCTTCCGTCATCTCATTGATGCCCAAGCCGTGGCCGCCTCCCTTCACCTGGACTCTACCCACCTCCCTCTGGCCTCCCAGCCTCCAGCCTGGCCCCTTCCTGCACCCTCTCTGATCACCTCCCACCCGGGTGCTGAATCCTTCAATAGCTCCCCTTTGCTTCCTGATGAAGGCCAGGCTAGTGACTCTGGCATTGAGCGCCTGCCCTGCGGAAAATGACAGGCGGAGAACCACGTGGGCCTACGACGCCTTCTCGGCCAGTGTCCAGGCCCAGAGTCAGCCCTGTGTGTGGAAGGGAGGGAGGCAACGGCTGCACAAGATGTCGAGGGGAACTGAGGTTCCCAGGAGGGGTGGACTCTACCTTACTCCAAGTCCTATGGTGGGCAGAGGCCCTGCCCCTTTCCCCTGGGCCTTGCCCCTGCAGGCACTGGGCACCTGGGAGCCAAGAGGCCCATGGATAAGGCTGACCCCTCCTCCTGCCCTGTTGGCCTCCCAAATCCCCATAAATCAGAGCTGAAGAGTGGATGGCATTCTGCGCAAATCACCGTTGGTGCCGTGCGTGCCCATTGGCCCCGCTGCCCGCCCGCCTGCTGCTCCCCGGAGCCATGAATGCCAGGGAAGCAGCCAGCCCAGCTGCCCCTTGAAGGCAGGTTTGGGGCACAGGCCCCCAAGTCCTCCTCTCAACTCCATCCCAGGGGAAGCCCGAGGCTCAGCCCACTTCCCCCTCTCTGGGCAGCAAGGCCTCCGCCCTGGTGCCCACCCTCCTGGCCCTGCTGAGGCCTCCACCCTGGTGCCCACCCTCCTGGCCCTGCCCAGGCGGCCTCCAGCAGGTTGTTTTCCCGGCTGCGCCTGGCTCAGCCTCCAGGTCCTGCTGGTCACGTAGCCAAACTCGTTCCTCCTCTCCTGCTGCCCAGGCTGCTGAGCACAGCGGTTTCCTGCTGGGGAGAGCACAATGGAGCCCGCCCCAAGGGACCCACCCTGGGGAGGCGCCAGCCCAGCCGTCTGTGAGCGCTGTGTGACCCGGGACTGGGCCCACGCCCTCTCTGAGCCTTGCTTTCCCTCCTGAGACGGAAGGAGGTGAGGCGAGGTCATGGGAGACCACTCTCCAGTAGTGATAGCCACCTTTCCCTGAGCACCGAGCCCACGCCAGGCTCTGCAGCCCCACGTCCTCACCGCTACCCTTCGGGGCCAGGACAGAGTCAGGCTAACTCACTTGGCCACAGCCAAATCTCCCTTTTCTGGCCAACATCTCAGAGCTTCTTCCTGTCTCCTCTTTAGGAATCTGCTCTCCCTGTTCCCATCCCTGCCCTACCGTCCGCCTCTTCCTCCCAGGAGGTGCCCAGCCCGGGCGGGGGTGGAGAAATCAGAGGAAGTGTTAGAAAGTACAGATTAGATCAGAGGGCACCTGGGCCAAGGTGGTCCTGGCCTGCCCGCCCCAGCTGTCTGGCGGGGAGGAGGTTTGGGAGCTGTGGGGAGAGAGGCTGTTGTGGGGAGACACAGGGAGGAGGGAGAGGGACTAGGGACTTTCAGAGGCTGAGAGTCAGTGGCACTACAGAGTTTTCTTTTTTTTTTTGGAGACAGAGTCTTGCTCTGTTGCCAGGCGCCAGGCTGGAGTGCAGTGGCGCGACCTCGGCTCTCTGCAACCTCCACCTCCCGGGTTCAAGCAATTCTCCTGCCTCAGCCTCCCAAGTAGCTGGGACTACAGGCGCGCGCCACCACGCCCAGCTAATTTTTGTATTTTTTAGTAGAGGCAGGGTTTCACCATGTTGGCCAGGACGATCTCAATCTCCTGACCTCGTGATCCGCTCGCCTCGGCCTCCCAAAGTGCTGGTATTACAGGTGTGAGCCACCACGCCAGGCCAGCCCTACGGAGTTCTGTTCCAGCCTCCCTGCGCCCCTGCTTATGCCACATCATCGCCTTCAGCCTGATGGCAATCTTACTCCTCTTCCACCCAGAGCCTGGACACAAGGCTCCTCAGTAGTGGGGAGGGGGAAGGGGGGAGGGCTACCCTCCCGTAGTGACGAGCAGCCCTAAGCAGGGAGGACTCCCCAAGTTCTCACAGCCTCAGTGTGCCTCCCCAGTTTAAACCCATGTTGATGAGCTCCATTCCCAAGTCCTGGGTCAAGTTGAATTAACCCCAAGTCCGGGCCCTGGAAAACTGTTATTTGCAAATATTGTAACCATTTAGAAATATGTGCACACCTGGTTTTGTCTTTTGAGAAAAACTATCCACCTATAAAAAACTACCTTGACAAAAACAGTTCTGGTTTGACTGATCATTTTTTAAATTTTTTTCTCTTTTCTTCTTTTGAGATGGAGTCTCATTCTTGCTGCCCAGGCTGGAGTGCAGTGGCGGCATCTCGGCTCACTGCAGCCTCCACCTCCCAGGTTCAAGCGAGTCTCTTCCCTTAGCCTTCTGTAGTTGAAATTATAGGTGCCCACCACCATGCCCAGCTAATTTTTAGTAGAAACGGGGTTTTGCCATGTTGGGCAGGCTGGTCTCGAACTCCTGACCTCAGGTGAAACACTTGCCTCAGCCTCCCAAAGTGCTGGGATCATAGAGTAAGCCACCTGCCTGGGCCAGTTTGATTCTTCTTCTTCTTCTTCTTCTTCTTTTTTTTTTTTTTTTTAATGAGTTTCACTCTTTTTGCCCGGCTGGAGTGCAATCTTGACTCACTGCAACTTCTGCCTCGAGGGTTCAAGCAATTCTCCTGCCTCGGCCTCCTGGGTAGCTGGGATTACAGGCATGCACCGCCATGCCTGGCTAATTTTGTATTTTTAGTACAGATGGGGTTTTACCATGTTGGTCAGGCTGGTCTTGAACTCCTGACCTCAGGTGATTCACCCGCCTCTGCCTCCCAAAGTTCTGGGATTACAGGTGAAAGCCACCAAGCCTGGCCTCCCATTTTGTTTCTTTAAATGGTAAGTGTATCCAGGGTGGGTCCTGGGCCAGTCCACATTGCACTGTGGATGCATTTCTACGTCCGCTTGCTATCCGAACAGAAGGCACCCTAAATAGAAATCTTGCTTGAAGCAATATTTGTAGAACATGCAAACTTCTGTATTTGTATTTGGAAAAAAATGAAACAGGTTCTTGTGCTTAAGAAAAAAAAAAGAGGAAGGCATCAGGCACAATCGCTTAGATTTGTAATTCCAGCACTTCGGGAAGTTAAGCGGGGAGGATGCTTGAGCTCAGGAGTTCAAAACCAGCCCCGGCAACACAGCGAGCCCCATCTCTACAAAAAATTTAAAAAATTAGCCGGGTGTGATGTTGTTTCTACTCAGGAGGCTGACCTAGAAGGCTCGCTTGAGACTGGGAGGTTGAGGCTGCAGTGAGCTGAGGTCAAGCCAAAGGGAAAGAAAAAGAAAAAAGAGCAAGACCAGGCATGGTGGCGCACACACCTGTAATCCCATCACACTTCGGGAGGCTGAGACGGAATGGCTGGAGTCAGGGGTTTGTGACTGGCCTGAGCAATATAGTGAGATCCTCTATTTAAAAAAAAAAAGCACAGCCCAGACCCTCTGCCTGACAGTGCCATGGGTCAGGGGCTGCCCAGGTGCGTCCCCAGAAAAAGTGGGTCCGCAAGCAGGGCTTCCTCAGAGCACTGCTGAGGTCTCTGGTGAGAACCAGGGAGATGGCGAGGAGCAGTCCTTCCTTGGCATGGCCTGGGAGGATCCCTTGAAGGGAAGAGGAAGTGACCACTGTCCCCAAAGCCACTACTCTCCTCTCCTCAGTCCAAGGTCTGGCAAACCCGCCTGAGTCCACCACCCCAGTCCTCCAGGGTCAGAAGGTTTGACCTTGCCGCTGCTCAGCGCCGACCTCCATCCTGGCCCAGCCAGGCCCTGGAAGTGTCAGCAGCAATTCAACCCTGAAGCCCAGGGTCCACAGGGGTACTAGCCCCAGCGCAGCTGACCCAGGCTCTCTTCCTCCCCTCCTGTCTTCATCTTGAGATTTGGAGCGCTGCGCTCTGGATGCCCTCTTAGGCGATGGAATTTGGAATCCTAGCGCTTGCCTCTTAGAGCTTCCATGTCCTCATCTGCACAACCATCCTCTAAATAATCCCACTTCCTCGGTTGGTTGTGAGGACAAAAAGGGACAATGTATATGAGGAGCCTCACCCAAGAGGTACAGAATCATATGACTGTTTTTTTCTTTTCTTTTCTTTTTTTTTGGAGACAGAGTTTCACTCTTGTTGCCCTGGCTGGAGTGCAGGGGCTCGATCGGCTCACTGCAACCTCTGCCTCCCACGTTCAAGCAGGAGCCTCCTGAGTAGCTGGGATTGCAGGTGTGCACCACCACACCTGGTTAGTTTTTGCATTTTTAATAGAGACAGGGTTTCACCACAGTGGCCAGGCTGGTCCCGAACTCCTGACCTCAGGTGATCTGCCCTCTTTAGCCTCCCAAAGTGCTGGGATTACAGGCGTGAGCCACCACACCTGGCCATGAATGGTTATTTCTAATTGAATTGTCTCGCCCACCCTCTGTGTCTCCCACCATCCCCTTCTCTCCTGCACTTCTGACTTTTTAATTTCTACTGTTGCCTCCTTTTGGCCTCTAAGTCTGTGGAAATCCCCCTTCCTGACAGAGTCTGTCCTGGAGCCTGTTTCCTCCCACCCTTCCCCACTTGGTTCCTGCCCTTCCCAGCAGGTCTCAAGCCCAGTTCAGGGAGCTGGGTGTGGTGGCGGGTGCCTGTAGTCCCAGCTACTCAGGAGGCTGAGTCAGGAGGATTGCTGGGGCCAGGAGTTCGGGCCTGCAGTGAGCTATGATTGTGCCACTGCACTCTGGACTGGAAGACAAAGCAAGACCTGTCTTTAAAAAAAAAAAGTGGGATGTTGGGGAGGAATTTTTTTTTTTTTTGAGATAGAGTCTCTCGATGTCACCCAGGCTGGAGTGTAGTAACATGATATTGGCTCACTGCAATCTCTGTCTTCTGGGTTTAAGAGATTTTCCTGCCTTAGCCTCCCGAGTAGCTGGGACTACAGGTGTGTGCTATCACGCCCTGCTAATTTTTGTATTTTTGTAGAGGCAGAGTTTTACCACGTTGGCCAGTTTCGTCTCGAACTCCTGGGCTCAAGTGATCTACTCACCTCGGCTTCCCAGAGTGCTGGGATTACAGGGGTGAGCCACCACATCTGGCCAGAATTCAGTCCCTTATTCTCCACCCTGTCAGGGAGCTCAGAGTTCCTACCAACTCAGGGAACCAGGACCTGGTGGCACAGAGTGGGGATGGAAGGACTGGAGTCTGCACATTCACTGAGCTTGCTGGAGGGCTGCTGCCCACTGCTCTTCCCCCAGGAAGGAACATCTCATAGGCAGGTGAGCCCTGGGGTCCGCCCCTCGGCTGGTGCCACCCTGTCCTGGCCTTGTGCCCCCTCCACATCTCTGCTGGGAAAAACACTTTCCCACAGTGTGAGTTTCTCCACCCTACCCCCACCCGCTTCTCGGGTTGGGAAGGCAAGAGTGGGCCGGGCAGGGCTGGGCAGGGCTGGCCAGGGGAGACCAGCTGGGCTGTGTTTGTTTTCGGGTTTTCCTCTTAGACTGGTTCTCTAAACAAAAGGCCTGGATGGTTGTGGAGACAGAGCCAGCCCCAGCCCCTCCTGGGGCCAAGGTAGTTCCAACAGATTACGTGGGAGGGGGCATTTAGAGTCGCCCCAGGGCCAGGCCATCTTAGGGAACACTTGAAGCCATGATACAGGTGCTATTTCCCCATTTTACAGAGGAGGAGATTGAGGCTCAGAGAGGCTCAGTGACACCCCCAGTGACAGCTGAGGAGGGGGGCTGGCAGGGGGTGGCTCAGCAGGCGGGCTTATTTTGGGGCTGCACTGGGTGCTTGGCTACCCTCTCCCCCTTCAAACTCCCTCCCTCCCCTCCCTGTACCCTCCCCCCGCCGTGCAGTCCTGTTTCCTCCCCCAAATCTCCCAGCCTGAACCTCTCGCTCTCTTCTCCTGGCGGCTCCATCCTCAGCTTTGTCCTCATCAGTCTCCCCCAGGGAGGGCACAAGACCCTGGTGGCAACATCCCAACCACTGACGCCAGGCCATGACAATGCCGTTTCAGGAGTTTGCATGATCCACCCTGTGTTCCAAAAGGTGTTACCCAAGATTAGCTGCTCAGTCCTCACAGCAGCTCTGGGAGGTGGGTACTATTCCTATCCTTGCTTTGCAGGTGAGGAAGCTGAGGCCCACAGAGGGGACACCACTGACCATAGGTGGCAGAGCCCATGTTCAAACCCAGGCAGCCTGGCCCCAGGGCCCACACACTTGCTTCTCCATGTGCCCTTCTGGCTCTCCAGCCTAGACCTCCGATGTGGACTTCAGGCTGGACATCTCTCCCTAACTAGGGAGAGACGGGAGCTATGGTGGCAGAGGAGGGACATTGCCCTGGGCACCATCCCTGCCTAGCCCCCACCATAGCTCCCATCTCATTCTGTGTTGGGCCTTGTTGCCCCATGACCCCGTCCCACCCCCTTGGGTCCCATTCATTCATGGCCAGGTCCTTTTGCCCAGCACAGCAGATGGGGCCCACAGTAGGGCCTCAGAATGGGTTCTCATAGGAACAAAGTGGATTCCAGTCCTGGATCCAGCCCCAGCTTCCCCAGAGTGCCCTCTGCTGGTCAGACCAGACACTGCCCTGAAGCCTCCAGGCCATCATCCCTGCTTGATCCTGGATCACCTAATAAACTCCTGGGTTTATAGAGCTCCGTTCTCCCACCGAGCTCAAAGCACTTTCCCATCTGTGATCTCTCTGGCCTGGGACCCACCCCAGAAGTGTGGGAGGGCCCGGTATTCATCTCCCTATTTTACAGAGATGAACCAAGTCCTGGAGAGTGATGGGCAAGCCCCAGCGTGCTGGTGGCAGATGCAGAAAAGAACGTATGGGTCCATTCATCCAGCCCTCTAGGGTACAGATGAACACACTGAGGTCCAGAGGGGAAGAGACTTGCCCTGATGAGTCCTGGGCTAGGACCCTGGTGTCCTAAATGGCATCCGGGGCTTTCCCACGACATCAAGATCTCTGCCTTGCAGAGATAAGGAGCAAGGCCTCGGCCAAGTCATCAAACATGAGGAGCGTCTATTATCCTGTTCGCACTTTCCTCTCCTGCCTTCCTCCCAGGGGATGACTGGCAGGGAAGGGCTCCTGATCTGCTGTGAAGGCCGTGAGGCCAGGTGAGGCCAGGTGAGGTCAGGTGAGGTCAGGTGAGGTCAGATGAGGTCAGGCGAGGTCAGATGAGGTCAGGCGAGGTCAGGAGAGGCCAGGTGAAGCCAGGTGAAGCCAGGAGAGGCCAGGTGAGGTCAGGTGAGGTGATGATGAGAGCAGTGGTCCCTGCTGCAGATTTGGCCAGGAGCCTTCCCTCCGCCTGGCATAAACACTGACCCAGCAGGAGGCCCTCACCCAAGTCTTTGCCTTCTGAAGGACCAGCACGCTGTCTGCTACCCCCACCTGGCCCTGGCTCACTGACTTGGTCGGGGGACCAAAGGTGAAAACAAATGGTCAGCCAGTCTGACCCTGAGCGTCAGTTCCTGGCCCCTGTTGTGCCCCTCCTGGCACCTCTGATGTGTCAACTTATTTATTCCAGTGACTTGTTAACGTTCTGTCCTCTGCCACACTCTAGGCATCATAGCTCACTGCAGCCTCAACCTTCTGGACTCTATCAATACTCCCACTTCTGCCTCTAGACTAGCTGAGACTACCGGTACACGGCACCATGCTTGGCTAATTAAAAAAATTTGGGGCCAGGTGCAGTGGCTGACACCTGTAATTCCAGCACTCTGGGAGGCCAAGATGGGCAGATCACCTGAGGATGGGAGTTTGAGACCAGCCTGACCAACATGGAGAAATCCTGATTCTACTAAAAATACAAAATTAGCTAGGGGTCGTGGTGCATGCCTGTAATCCCAGCTACTCAGGTGGCTGAGGCAGGAGAATCACTTGAACCAGAGAGGCAGAGGTTGTGGTGAGCCGAGATCGCGCCATTGCACTCCAGCCTGGGCAACAAGAGCAAAACTCTGTCTCAAAAAAAAAAAAAAAAAAAAAAATGTACAGACAAGGTCTCACTATATTGCTCAGGCTGGTCTTGAACTCCTGGGCTCAAGTGATCCTCCCATCTCGACCTCCTGAAGTGCTGGGATGATAGGTGTGAACCACCACATCCAGCCTATTTTCAGCTTTGAGGACCCTGCCACCTCTGTCTATACCACTGTGCCGTGGGAGGGTGGGGCAGTGAGAGACAATAGGTAAACAAATGAGCGTAGATATGTTTCAATAAAACTTTGTTTAGGCCAGGTGCGGTGGTTCATGTCTGTAATCCCAGCACTTTGAGAGGCTGAGGCGGACAAATCACCTGAGGTCAGGAGTTCGAGACCAGCCTGGCCAACATGGCCAAACCCCCATCTCCACTAAAAATAAAAAAATTAGCTGAGAGTGGTGGCATGTGCCCGTAGTCTCAGCTACTCAGGAGGCTGAAGCAGGGGAATTGCTTGAACCAGGGAGGCAGGGGTTGCCGTGAGCCACGATTGTGCCATTGCACTCCAGCCTGGGTGACAAAGTGAGACCCCGTCTCAAATAAATAAATGACATAAAATAAAATAAAATTTTACTTACAAAAAACAGATTGTTTTCTGTATTTGGCCCACGGGCCATAGTTTAGGGGCCCCTCCTGTAATCTCCAGGGCCGCTGGACCACCTCCAGAACATGGCTGTGCCTGAGCTGTTCCCTCTGCCTTGGAGGCTGAGCATGGCTGTTCGCTGTCAGCTGTAACCCACTGTGGGTGCTGCTTCAATCAACATTTGATGAATAAAGGCGTGAACAGAGAGTGAAACAGGCAAGACCTCAGGACGTGTGAACTATGGACTGATCGTGGCGGGGTGTGCAGCTTGTACAAATGTCCAGAGGCAAGAATCGGGGGGACGCTCAGTCCCCAGTGGTTACCAGGCTCAGGATTGCCCCCAAGGTCAAGATAGAGGGGAATACAAAGCATCTAAGGGCTGCTCCAGCATGATGATGGCTTGGATCACCCCCTGCCCCTCTCAGGGTTACTGTGAAACAGGACAGGTGGGTAAGGGTCTCCACGCAGCACCTGATACACAGAAGGGCCTCAGCTGCCATGGTTATTATTGGTACTGTTACTAACCCAGACACCTGCAACTGCCCCTCAAGCTCCCACCAATGGCTGGACCCGGTCAGCAGGGCTCTCGCCACACTGGGGCTGGGCCCTCAGAATGCCCATGAAATGTCTCTGGACATTTCATCAGGCTGGGAGCTTTCCCAGCACAGGGACTGGATTATTCCATGTTCCCAGTGCTCAGGACAGGGCCTGACAGCACGGCCGTGTCTCCTCCATCAGACTTGGAATTCCCTGCAGGCTCTGTCTCCCCCATCAGATATCCACGAGGTAGGGCCTTGACTTCTGTCTCTCCTTATCCCACCTAGTCTGGCTGGTTGCCTGGGGAGCTCCCTGAGGGTCCTGACATGACATCCAATTCCAGTCACAGCCTGGAAGTGAGAGTTGGCATATTCCAGGAATGGTCTGTGACTTTCTCAGGCTCCCCAGAAAGGCCCCAAGCTCCAGCCCCAGGGCACCCCTAGGCAGGGCCAGGACACCAGAAGTGGCACCTAGCACTTGACACCACCAGGTTGGAGCCGGGGGAGTCCTGCTGGCTGCAGGGTTCCAGTCCCTGCTGTGCCCCTAACTGGCCTTGGTTCCTTTCCTGGGGCTCAGTCTCCATATCTGTACAATGGGGGTCGGGACCAGGCGCTGTCTGACTTCAGGAGCCTGGCTAGGCCATACAGAGACTTTGTGCAGATTTGTAAAAGGCCTTCTTTCTTGGTAGATGCAGCCTGTGAATGCACAGCTTAAAGGAGGTGACACCTTTGTGCTAGGAAAAAATCTGCCCTGTCCTGGGGCAGACACAGAGCTCTACACAGCGGTAGGGCTCAGGACTTTGGGACCAGAGCACGGGCAGGTTTTGGTCCCCTCCCGCTCAGCCGGGCACCTCTGCGCTGGGTGCAGCATGCACCACCTGGAGCCATGGCTGGGGCTGAGTTACCGGCGGGTACTTTCTGGGTCAGCTGACCAAGGGAGGAAGGAGAGGAAAGCAACAGAGAATGATGCTGTCTCAGGCTGCCCCCTGATGGCCAGCGGCTGCCTGACGCTCACAGCTCCGGAAAAGCAATGGTTCTAGCAGGGGGGCTTCCTCCCACCTGCAGAGAGCTGAGATCCTGAGATCTAAAATTGGGGCACCAGTCCTCTGAGCCCTGACAAAGGGACCTGTCACAAAGCAGCCACCAAGGGCCAGGCCTGGGTTGGGCATCTTAGAGATGAACTCAGGGCTCCTCCTTTTTTTTTTTTTTGAGACAAAGTCCTGCTCTGTCACCCAGGCTGGAGTGCAGTGGCACGATCTTGGCTCACTGCAACCTCCATCTCCTGGTTTCAAGCGATTCTTTTGCCTCAGCCTCCCAAGTAGCTGGGATTACAGGCTCGTGCCACCGCACCTGGCTAATTTTTTTGTATTTTTAGTAGAGATGGGGTTTTACCGTGTTGGCCAGGCTGATCTCGAACTCCTGACCTCTGGTGATTTGCCCGCTTCAGCCTCCCAGAGTGCTGGGATTACAGGCATGAGCCACCACACCTGGCCTGGGGCACCTCTTTACCCACCAGGCTGGAAGCTCCCCCATGGTCTCACCCCAGTGTCTCCGTGCACCCACCAGGCTGGAAGCTCCCCCCCGTCTCACCCCAGTGTCTCCGTGCCCAGCACGGTGGCTGTGTCTCCTCTGTCAGACTTGGAGCTCCCTGAGGGCTGTGTCTCCCCCATCAGACTGAGGGCTTAAACTTCTCTCTCTCCCTAGTCCAGCTGGTTGCCTGGGGGAGAGGCAGGGAGATAGCCTGACACCCAACTCTAGCCAGCAGCCCTGGCCCCGAGCCTGAAGCTGAAAGTGGGCCCATTCAGAGGTCAGTCTGTGGCCTTCTTTCTCAGCCTCCCCTAAGAGGCCCCAAGTCCTTGCCCCTGGAACGCCCAGGCAGGGCTGGGCCTCCAGAGAAAACAGAGAATTGTCCTGGAAACTCATTTGTACCTCCATCTCACCGAGAACGAATGGAGAGGGGTTTGGTTCGCAGATGAGGAAACAAGAGATACGCTTTGGACAAAGACCAGATTCTACTCTGAGGCCCTGCAGGAGGAGCTGCTGCCTCTATCCTCCTGGGACCTGGTCCCTCCCTCCCACCTCCAGACCATGGCCGTCACCTAGCCTCTCTGCCCAGCCCCTCTGCCTTAGAGGCCCGCCCCTTTCTCTGCCTAGTTAAGTGCCACTCATCCATCAGCTGTGGGCTCTGTCACTGCCACTTCTCTGGATGTGCCCTTCATGCCTGGGACCAGATGCAGTCCTCCTCTCCACTCTCAAGGGCTCCTTTCAGCGCCTTCAGGGCTGTGATTCTAAATGGATCTGGGTCATCATTGGATTAACACCTGCCTCCCCCACCAGAACCGTAAGCTCCAATGATCGGGGCCCTGAGCACCTCCGACTCATTCATGCTGCAATCTCGGCACAGACAGCGCTTGGCACAGGAGGTGCTCAGTGAGCAATTGCTGGATGAATGAAAGGTTGACTCAGTCCTGGCTGATTGAACCACGTTCTAGGTGTATAGAACCTTGGACAAGTCTCACTTTCTTCCATTCACTCAGCAGATACTTACTGAGCATCTATCTACTGCATGTTGGTTTTGGCACAGGATTCAAACCCAGCTGTCTGGCTTTCAACCATGCTGTTCTCTTTCTGCTTTGCAAGCTCTGCCCTTCCTGTGATGTTTGGGGCCCGGGGAAGGGGTCCAGCCCCACCCTCTCCCACTGGTCCCTGGATGTCATAGATGCCAGTCTGCTGTAGCCCCCTGCCTCCAAAGCTTTGTGCACACAGAGCCTTCTACCACTCACAGCCCACTCGACCTTCAAAATCCACTTCTAGGGTCACGATCGCCTGAAAGCCATCCCCACAGCCCTTGGCAGAAGTGACTCTCCTGTCACACACTTGGCTGGCATGGAGATGCAGCACTGTCCACCCTGACCCTGTGCTATTTATGCACGTGGCTCCTGCAGCATCCCTGCCCCGCTCCCCAGGGCTGCCAGGGCAGGGCCTGATCTGATTCATCACTGTAATGGTTGGCCTTGATTAATCTTTCTCTGATCAAACCCTGCAGCAACTCCTCTCCACGCTTCAGCGCCCAGCCAACCAGGGCTGGGCACTCAGGGTTGGTGAATGTCCGGAGCAAGGCCACAGGAGTGGGAGTTCTGCCTGGATCCTTGAAATCATGACAGGAGAATGGGCTGCCAGGTGTGAAGGGCACAGCTTGGACACTCTCTCCTCTCCTCTCTGCCCCAGCAGCAGGCATGGTAAGGAGGGACCTGGGGGCGGGCAGGGGAAGGTCACAGGGCAGACGGGCTGTGGAGTGAGCTGGGAAAGGACAGTGTGGCCCCAGAGAGGACAACCACACATCTCAGAGCTGTCTGGACATTGTCCACTTCAGCAGAATTCCAAGGTGAATGTGGCGTGCAAGGATAGCCACTGCCCCTGCGTGGGCTGGTCTCAGGCTGGTGCTAGGGCCGAGCTGATAGGCAGGAGACCTGGGTTCTAGTCCCCACTCTACCACTGATTTACTGTGTGACCTTGGGCAAGCCCCTGCCCCTCTCTGAGTGCCAATGTGTACATGGAGAGAATTGAGTCAGTGTGGAACTGACTAGCATGAACACCAGAGGCCGGAGAGTCAGCTCTCCAGCCCAGTAATCTCTGAGAGGGTCAGCAAGGGACCTCAGGTGGGGCCACTGCCTAGCTCGGCCCTCTTGTCACTGGCTTAGGCTAAAGGGAGAACAGTGGGGTGCCCAGGCCTCCTCTCCCCTGTGAGCTGCCCTGTCTTCTCCTCAAGGGTCCCCCTCCCCTCCCTGCCCCATCTGCCCCCAAAGCTGTCAGGCTGCCAGCAGGAAACATCAGCTGCCGTGACGGAGCATCCTGCATCATAGTGACTCAGAGCCCTCCTCCAAGCCAGATCCAGTCACTTGGTGACAGGAAGAAGAGAAGGACACCGCTGCTTTTTGAAGCCCCGGGCCACACAGGACGGGACCCCAGAGCCTGGCACAGGCAGATCTGCTTTTTCCTCTCCACACAAGGGCAGGCACACACCTGGCACCCAGGCATCCAAGGTGATAGCAGGCCATCCCTTCTGAGCCACCCCCTCCAAGGCCAGACCTGGAGGATACAGTTAGGGGGCCTCTGAGCACCTGTGATGGAATACAGTGCTGACTCAAGGATGGGCACATCTGTCTTGCTCACACTGGCACAAAGTAGGTGTTTCATATGTATCTGTTGAACGGAAGTTCTCAGGCTTCCCTGTGGTTGTTGGGAAGTTGTGATGGAGTAATAACGCATCATACCTGTCTGTGTTCACCTATCACTATTATTTATTTTTAGTCCTGAGTATCTACTATGTGCCAGTCATTTTGCATATATTAATTTCATTAGCCCTCACAGCAATCCCATAAGGTGAGATTTTTTACCATAAGTTAACAGATGAAAAAACTCAGAGAAGTGAAGCAACTTACCCAAGGTCACACAGCTTGTGTGAGCTGAGCCCTCATTCACCCAAGTCTGCTGACACCAGAGCCAGGCACAGAACTGCTCTCCACCCAGACTTTACTGGGCAGAGAGCACCCAGCTTAGAGAAAGAGAAAGAAGTCAGCAGCCACTCCCTGGCCCAACTGTCCCGGTAGCACCCCCTGGCCCAGATCTTGCCCCTCAAAAGGCCTCCAGCCCCACCCCATGCTGCTGCTTCAAACCTTATTCATTCTTTTTTTTTTTTTTTTTTTGAGACAGAGTCTTGCTCTGTTACAGGCTGAAGAGCAGTGGCACAATTTTGGCTCACTGCAACCTCCATCTCCCAAGTTCAAGTAATTCTCCTGCATCGGCCTCCCAAGTAGCTGGGGTTACAGGCATGTGCCACCACGCTCAGCTAATTTTTTATATTTTTGGTAGAGATGGGGTTTCACTGTGTTGGCCAGGCTGGTCTTGAACTCCTGACCTCAAGTGATCCACCTGCCTCGGGCTCCCAAAGTGCTGGGATTACAGACATGAGCCACCACACCGGCCCCTCCTTATTCATTCTTCAAAACCCCTCTCTGCCAAAACCAGTGAACCTGGCTGCCTCACCTGGAAAAGACACAAGAGTGGCTGCCCTGCCTGGTGCACAGGTGGGCATGAAGGGGGGACCGAGATGCCATGTGTGAGCAAGGGTCTCAGACACTGGCACTGGGAAGTTTCGCTAAAGGATCTTCACACCTCAGGAGCTGGGATGTGTGTGTGTGTAAATGCAAGCATACATAAATATGAGTGCATAACTGTCATTGTGTGGGTGTGAGTGGAGGTATGTAAACATGGGAGAGTGTGTGTGTATTCATGTGTAGATATGTGTGTTTGTGTGTGTAATGCAAGTGTGTGTGTGTATGATCATCATTGTGTGAATGAGAGGGATGTACACATGGGGGAGTGTGTGTATAGGTACGTGTGTGTCAGTGTGAATGATTATAGAGGCCGGCCAGGGCTGGGGAAAAAACCCGTGCCTCAGTTTACTCTGCCCTAGACAAGCCCCGAGAGGCAGCCTTGCCCCCATCTTCAGCCATTGCTGGAGATCCTTCATCCAGCCACCAGGCCACCAGCGCAGCATCCCCACTCTCTCTACCCCAACTTTGGGCATGTATTACTTTGCATATGTTAATTTCAACAGCTCTGAATGAGGTATTGACAGTCAAACCCTCTGAACTCACAGCTTAGGGCTCTCAGGCAGGGCCTCTTACTTCTGCGAGCCTCACTTTCGCCCTCTGCAAAATGGGCCTAATGGAACTATTGTTCTTGTGCGCACCCCTCCCCGCCCCCAAGCCCTCGTGCCCACTCGTCGCTGTTGTGGTTAAATTCATGTTGTTTACTTTGTGCCCCAAATGCCAGGAGTCTCCCCGCCCCCTCCGTCTCCTTCCCTGACCTTCAGCTCGGGCCATCCCAGGAGGTGCTGGAGAGCCGAAGGGACAGAGGTGGCCCTCTCGCGCGCCGCGGCCACAGGTGCGCCCAGGCCTCCCGGCTGCGCTTCCCCGGGCCCCGCCCGCTGCGCCCCGCGTTGTCGCCCTTCCCTGGCAGCGGCAGGCGCGGGGCGGGAGGCGGCGGCGCGAGGCGAGCCGGGCGCGGCGGCGGCGGGGACAACCCGGGCGGGAGCGGAGGCCGAGCCCAGGGCGCCCGAGCCCCCTCCCCGCGCGTCCTCTGGCTGCGAAGCGCTCAGCCCCGGGCCCGCGGAGACATGAGCGCCCCGCGGCCCCACGCACCCCAGGCGCAGCGGCCCGGCCCCTCGGCCCCGTGATGGGCTCCTGCGTGTCGCGAGGTGAGGGGGCCCGGCCCGTGGTGGGGTGTATCGGGTTCCGGGGACCCGAGCGGTCCCCTCGCCGCTCGGAGACCTGGGGGGGTGGAGCTGGCGACCCGCCCTTCACGGCCCGGCCGCACCCTCGGGGACACGGCGTCCTGAGGGGGACAGGGCTGGGGACGGTAGGGGGCGGGGGGCAACACAGAGCGCGCGTGCAGAGGTCACCGCATCCCCGCCCGGGTTCGGTTCGCAGCCCCGCAGGTAACACGAAGCAGGGTCGCTCGCTGCGCTCTCAGCCCTACAGCCACACACCCCCTGCCGAGTGCCTGGGAGGGGAGGGAGGCTCCGGTTCTTCCTGCTTACCGGAGGAACTGCGGGGCACCCGGAGAACTAGCAGACCCTCCCTCTCCCACCCCTCCCCAAGACACAGGCCTTACCAGCTAACCCCCTCCCCACGCCTTACCGGGTGCCCCCATCTGCAGAGCTCCTGAACCCTGTTGGCAGGAAAGGGTTAATGGTGGGGCACAGGTTATCAAGAAGGGTCCCCCGCCCCCACCTTTATCCCTAATCTTCCTCCTCACCCCCATCCTTGGTCTGCGGACAGAAGGGCCAGAGCACAGCTAATGTTCCCGGTTACCCCTGGGTCTTTCTCTCTGTGTCTGACCTGCCACCCTGCACTCTCCCGCAGGTGGTACCCAGGGAAGTGGAGGGTCCTGCCCTTGCCTGGTGTCCCAGGGCAGCCCCGGCCTCTTCCATCTGTGAGGAGGGGATGCAGAGTCTTGCACAGAGATTGGGGGATGGGCAGGTTGGTCTTTGGAGCCCCCCTCCCTCCAACCCACGCATCACCACCAGCTTTCCAACAGGCCTCTGGGCAGCATTTTAGACAGCGATTGGGCTGAGCCCTTCCCCAACCTTGGTCCATTCACCCCATAGTGGGATCAGGGGGTGTGGCTGGGAGTGGGGGTGGCTTTGGCCTTGGTTCAGGCTCTGCAGGCTGAGGCCAAACCCATGGACCACCAGGACACCCATTACCCCGAGTAACTTATCGGGAATAGAGGGGACCGTGTCCTGGGGGTGTTGAGCAAGGAGCACAACGCCCTTCCCCCATCCTCTGGACTCTAAGGGCTTCTGCTCGGGATTCCTGTGGGCTTTCAGGTAAGTGGCTCAGGATGTCTCTGGGGGTTGTTAGGAGTGGGATCATGACTGAGGAATGGGAAGGTACAGGGTCACTGTACCTTCCCTGCCTTTCACGCCCTGGCCGCACCCTTGGGCACGCGGTGTCCTGAGGGGGACAGGGCTGGGGATGGTGGGGGCGGGGGTACAGCACAAGAGCAAGCGTGCAGAGGTCAGTCACCGCACGCATCCCCGCCCCGATTTCGCAGCCCGGAAGGGAACAGGGTCCCATGCCGTGCTCTCATCCCTGCAGCCACACACCCACTGCCAGGAGTATGAGGACTGTGTGAGGTTCCTTCACTTATCCATGCATTAAGCTGATATTAACATGATGCCCACCATGTGCCAGGCACTGTGTGCATGCTGGGCATCCAGCAGCGAGGAACCCAGCACAGCACCTGGTCCAGGAGGCCTGCAGCCTATTGGGAGGGGAAGGGAGTTTGAAGAGTAAGGGGTGCTGAGGGTTCTTTAGGAGCGCCAGGCTCTCAAGAGTCTGAGGGTGTCTCCAGAAATCTCAAAGGTTCTAGGCAGTCTCTGGCTGGGACCAGCTCCAGGTGGAGGGGATCTGAGTGTTTCTTCAGTGGTCACATCCCTTCCCCTTCACTTGGCCACCCCATGCCAGGTGCCTTGGGGTCCCAGCCCAGGTGGACTGGCCTGTGGACCCACTGAGCACGGGGCAGAGGCCAGGGAGGAAGAGAAGCCTGCTAAGGTCACCCTGAGAGGCTGGGGCCCAGGTCCTCTGACCCCACACCTGGGGCTCCCTCCACCGGCCTCTCTGCCAGGGCTCTTTGGGGCCACAGCAGGCAAAATGCACCTCCTCCACCCTTCCTCTGCAGCCTGGGCTTCCCCAATGCCCCCGAGATCTAACTCTAGAGTCCAGCCTTGTCCCGCTCCTGAGAGGACCGGGCCCCTGACAGTCTCAACATGTGCCCAAGAGAGTTGGGTAGATGTGAAAGGATTATGGGGAGCCACGTGGGCAGAGGATGGCCAGGATCCCAGAGACTCTGGGTGGCTGCACCACTGACCGCCCCCCACCCCAGCTTTATCCTTGTCACTGGTGCTCTCCAAAGCATACTAGTCTGAAAGTTTCAGGCAGACAAATCTAGTTGGAGTGAACTAGCTTTATATGAACACAGTCTCCGTCTTAAAAGTGGGAAACTGAGGCAGAGGGCAGTGGAGTGACTTGACCAGGGTCACACAGCTAGGAAAGTGTAAGCCAAGATTAAAACCATTGTGCGCTGACTCCACAGTCTGGGTCCTCAGTCTCTGCACTCGCAGCCAGCCCTCGGCCCTGTTGCCTGCACCTGTCTGCTCTCCTGCAGCTGCAGGCTGCCGTGGGCTCCTGAGCGCCCGCCTGGCCCCAGCGCCAGCAATTGATTGCTAATCGTAGCCTCTGAGAGCTGAGTGCCTGCTGGGCTGGTGGGCACTGCTGTAGAAGGAAGGGTGGAGGGAGTAACTCCACCCTTGGCCAAGGGCAAGGATTGCAGGCCTCAGGCTGATGCACATACTGAGCCCAGAGCTTGCACCCAGCTGGGGCCATGCAGCCAAACCCAAACTCCAGGTCAGGCCACACGTGGGAGAACCACCCCACCCCAGCATCAGCAGCAGTTAGCTCCTGCATACTTGATAGAGAGGATAGGAGTCCTGAATATGAACCGGGACTCCCCCATTCACCAGCTCTGTGACCTCAGCCAGTGACTTGACCTTGTGTGTGTATCTCAGTGTTCCCATCTCTAAATTGGGAATTATAACAGTATTGGTGTCATAGGGTTGCTGGGGGGACTAAATGGCTTAATTCATATAAGGCACTCAGACCAGTACCCAACACATAGTAAGCACTTGTACATAGAAGCTATTGCTCTCTTATTTAGTTAGTCATTTATTTTTGAGACAGAGTCTTGCTCTGTCGCCCAGGCTGGCTCGATCTCGGCTCACTGCAACCTCTGCCTCCCAGGTTCAAGCGATTCTCCTGCTTCAGCCTTCCAAGTAGCTGGGACTACAGGCATGCACCACCATGCCTGGCTAATTTGTGTATTTTTAGTAGAGAAGGGGTTTCACCATGTTGGCCAGGATGGTCTCAAACTCCTGACCTCAGGTGATCCACCCACTTCGGCTTCCCAAAGTGCTGGGATTACAGGTGTGAGCCACTGTGCCCGGCCTTTAATTTGTATTACCCGTCTATGCAGACAGCTAATGCAAGTCTTGGTGGCTGGAAGGGGAACCTAAGAGATCTGAAGCCTCATCCTGCCTCATGGGAAAAGCAGCAGGTGGCAGGCACTCGAGGTGCTGAGGACATCGGGAAAGTGATTGGGACAGATTAAGGCAACAAACGCTGTTTCCAGGACCTATTTTGTATTCATTATCTATTTTTAAGCTACCGTTTGTTGAGCGCTTATCCTGAGCCGGGCTGAATCTTTGCTCTCCTGACCTAGTTAGTTCTCATTCAACCCTGTGACAAGGGACGTGGGGATCAGAGAATGGGAGGGTCTTCCCTCAGGTCACATGTGCACAGCATGGAGAGGCAGGACTCGAATCCAGGTCAGTGTGACCCCGGAGCCTGAATGTGGAAACCCTGTCCTTTGCTCTATCATGACCCTACATAGAGAGAGGTGTCGTGGCTCATGCTTATAATCTAAACACTGGGAGGCCGAAATGGGAGGATCGCTTGAGCCCAGGAGTTCAAGACCAGCTTGTGCAACGTAGTGAGAACTCGTTTCTACAAAAAAAATTTTTTTAATTAGCCAGGTGACTGGGTTCGGTGTCTCATGCCTGTAATCCCAGCACTTTGGGAGGCCGAGGCAGGCAGAGCACAAGGTCAGGAGTTCAAGATCAGCCTGGCCAGTACGGTGAAACCCCGTCTCTCCTAAAAATACAAAAATTAGCTGGGCATGGTGGCATGCACCTGTAGTCCCACTACTAAGGAGGCTGAGGCAGGAGAATCACTTAAAGCTGGAAGGCAGAGGTTGCAGCGAGCCAAGATCACACCATTGCACTCCAGCCTGGGTGACAGAGCAAGACTCCGTCTTAAAAAAAAAAAGCTAGGTGTGGTGGTGTGCACCAGTAGTCCCAGCTACTTGGGAGGCTGAGGCAGGAGCATGGCTTGTGAGCCCGGGAGGTCAAAGCTGCAGTGAGCTGTGATTGCTCCACTGCACTGTAGCCTGGACAACAAAGACCCTGTCTCAAAAACAAAAAGAAGTGCTAAGTATATGGCCAGCGCTTAGAAAAACAACCTTTTGGAATAACTTGAATAGTCCCTATTTGTTTGAGATGCTGCAGCCAGTGGCAGTCTGTGTGGAACAGAGAGGAAGTTAATGTTTGTCCCCTTCTCTCTAGCTCCAGGGGCTCAGTACCCACTCCATGCCCTTGGTGCCCTAACCACTCTGCCTGCCCACTCATGCCCCAGCCCTCTCCTCCAGACCAACTAATCAGCTCCCTGGCCCCCCTCTGGGGGTCTCCAATGCACTGGGGGCCGGTGGGGTCGGGGGTGACAGTAGAAATTAGAGACCGAGGCCAGGCGCGGTGGCTCACGCCTGTAATCCCAGCACTTTGGGAGGCCAAGGCAGGTGGATCACCTGAGGTCAGGAGTTCAAGACCAGCCTGGCCAATATGGCGAAACCCCGTCTCTACTATAAACACAAAAATCAGCTGGGCATGGTGGTGGGCACCTGTAGTCCCAGCTGCTTGGGAGGCTGAGGCAGGAGAATGGCTTGAACCTGGGAGGCAGAGGTTGCAGTGAGCCGAGATTACACCATTGCATTCCAGTCTGGGCGACAGAGCAAGTCTCCATATC
>PVKP010017467.1:0-45000 GCA_004027715.1 Plecturocebus donacophilus
TTAGCTCACAGAAGTTTCTTATTATCCACCTTCTGAAGCCTGATTCTGTGAGTTCATCACACTCATCCTCCATCAAGCCTTGTTCTCTTGCTGATGAGGAGCTGCGATCCCCTGTAGGAGGAGAGGCATTCTGATTTCGGGTGTTCTCAGCCTTTTTGCACTGGTTTCTTCCCATTTTTGTGGATTTATCCACCTGTTGCCTTTGTAATTGCCGACTTTCAGATTGGGTCTCTGAGTGGACATCCGGCCAAAAGAGTCGCGCTGGCGACCCATGTGGCTCCTTTGCCGGGGATCTCCCAGTCCGTGGGCATCAAATATTCGTCTGCAATTGCGGTGTCCACTCGCTCTCTGTGCCCTCACCGCGAGCCACAATCCCGAGCTGCTGCTACGCGGCCGTTTTGGATCTCTCTCCGCCCGGTGATGAAGTTTTTCGGCTTCTTAGTTATCCTTTGGCGGACGCCGGTTCCCCTCTGAGCCAGACCTTCCCGGATTCGCTGCGCCTGCTGTGAAACTCTCTGTCCTCAGCGCTTCCAATTGCTGTTTTCCTTGTGGGGATGGGACAAGCCGAGCCTGTCCGTCCTGCACACTCCGCACCGGGAAGCCCCGCGCTGGGAGCCGCAAAAGAGCCGCGCCGGCCAAAAGAGTCGTGCTGGCGACCCACGTGGCTTCTACGCCGGGAATCTCCCGGTCTGTGGGCAACAAAAACTCGTCGGAAAGTGCGGCGTCCACTCGTTCTCTGCGCTTTCACTGGGAGCTACATTCCTGAGCTGTTGCTAGTTGGCCATCTTGGATCTCTCTCAACTTTTTAATTACTATTTGCCAGAGAAAACTTCATTAATGAACCTGTGAATGAATGGATTCTGGTTATGAAGAACAAAACTTTTAAAATACAAAGCACAAAAGACTTCTTTAGTCTAATCCTCAGTTTCTTTAATTTGTAAAGCCTGGGTAGGTTGGTTCAGGATGGGTGTGTTGCTTGCTATTTTTAGTTTTATTTTTTGTATGTATGTTAAAAGATGGACAGAGAGGTTAGGTTTTGCCAAAGTTAATAGTTTAGTACCATAACAAGAAAAAAAATAGTTCACAAGCTCCAAATTCATTTCTGAATGCTAGTCCTTTATGGATAGTTGCCTTTCTAGATCCTCAGTAAATTTACTTTTTATCATTTGGTTTCACTCACCCAAGTAACACAGAAGAGTGTTGACACAGAAAATTAAATATACAAAAAAATCAAATTTTATCAGTGAATGTAAAGTCTTCACTTTAGTTTTCAAAAGTGCTGACCAAAACACACACACACTCACACAGACATGTAGGATAAAGTCTTCACTTAGTTTTTAAAAGTGCTGATCAAAACACATACATACACGTATACACATGCACACATGTGCATGCACACACACGTATTCTTTTCTGAAGGAAATACACACACACAAGATAAGTCTTCACTTTAGTTTTCAAAAGCGCTGACCCAAAACACACACGCACACACACACATGCATGTGCACAAACACACATTCTTATTTTCTGAAGGAAATACTGATCAATAAACAGAATTTTTTTTTAACTTTTATTTTAGGTTCAGGGTTACACACAGAGGTTTGTTATGTAGGGAAACCTGTGTTACGAGGTTTACTGAACAGATTATTTTTTCACTCCAGCAATAAGCATGGTACCTGATAGGCTTTTTCCGATCTTCTCCCTTCTCCTACGCTCTACCGTCAAATAAGTCCTGGTATCTGTTGCTCCCTTCTTTGTGTCCATGTATACTTAGTGCTTAGCTCCCACGATGAGTGAGAACATGTGGTATTTGGTCTTCTGTTCCTGTGTTTGTTTGCTTAGGATTATGGCCTCCAGCACCATCCATGTTGTGCAAAAGACATGCTCTTGTTCTTTCTTATGGCTGCATAGTATTCCGTGGTATATATGTACTACATTTTCTATATCTAGTCTACTTTTGATAGGCATTCAGGTTGATTCCATGACTTTGTGACTATGAATAATGCTGTGATGAAAATATGTGTGCATATGTCTTTATGGAAGAACAGTTTATATTCCTTTGAGTATATACCCAGTAATGGGACTGCTGCCCGAAGCAGTAACTCTGTTGTAAGTTCTTTGAGAAATCACCACGCTGCTTTTCACAATCACTGAATTAATTTACATTTCCATCAGCAATGTGTAAATATTTCTATTTCTCTGCAATCTCATCAGCACCTGTTATTTTTTGACTTTTTAATAATATCCATTCTGACTGGTGTGAGATGGTATCTCATTGTGGCTTTATTTGTATTTCTCTGATGATAGCGATGTTGAGCAGTTTTTCACATGGTTGTTAGCAGCTTGTATGTCTCCTTTTGAAAAGTCTATTCATGTCTTTTGCCTACTTATTGATGGGGTTATTTATTTTTTTGCTTGCTAATTTGTTTAATTTTCTTACAGATTCTGAACACTAGATCTTTGTTGGATGCATATTGCAAATATATTCTCCCATCCTATAGGCTGTCTGTTGATAGTTTACTCTGTTGACAGTTTCTTTTACTCTGCAGAAACTCTTTAAATAGGACCCATTTGTCAATTTTTATTTTTGTTGCAATTGCTTTTGGTGAACAGACTATTTTTAAAAAATTTCCTCAGCTTTATGGAGGTTTGATTGACAAGTAAAAATTGTATATATTTAAGGTGTACAAAGTAATGTTTTGATTTATGTATACATTGTGAAATGATTACCATAATCAAGCCAATTAACATATCCATCACATCACACAGTTACCACTTTTTTCAATGTGTGTACTGAGAATATGTAAGAGTTACTCTCTTAGCAAACTCCAAGTATAAAATACATTATTATTAACTATAAACATCAAGCTGTACATTAGATCTCCAGAAATTTTGTCCATTTTCTGGTTATATGTCTTGTTTTGCTCTGAATTTGTGATTTTCTTATATATTTTAGATATTAACTTTTTATTGGATATGGGGTTTGCAAACATTTTTAATGTACAAATCTTTTATCTCCTTGGTTACATTATTGTTTTATTCTTTTTGATGCTAATGTAAATGTGACTGTTTCCTTAATTTCTTTTTGGAACATTTTGTTTTTAGTGTATAGAATGCAACCAATTTTTGAATGTTGATTTTGTAGCCTTCAACTTTACTGAATTTGTTTCAGAGTTTATAGAGAGTATGTCATTTGCAAACAGGGTGCTACAGTCTGAATGTTTATGTTCCCTTATAACTTATATATTGAAATCCTCACCTCAACATGATGTTATTAGTATGTGGGCCTTAAAGGACTAATTAGGTCATGGGGGCAGAGCCCTCATTAATGGCATTAGTGCACTTACAAAAGAGGCCCTAGAGAGACCCTTCACCCCTTCCACCATATGATGACACAGCAACATGATGCCATTTGTAAGGAAGCTGACTCTCATGAGTGACAAAAACTGCCTTGATCTTAGACTTTCCAGTCTCCAGAATTATGCAAAATAAACTTCTGTTTTTAAGCTACCCAATTTATAGTATTTTGTTTTAACAACCCAAATGGACTAATACACAGAGACAATTTTACTTATATTTTTTATTCAGATGCCTTTTATTTATTGTTCTTATCTAATTGACTAAGACTTGTAGTGCCATGTTGAATAGAAATGCCTCATTCTTGATCTTAGAAGAAAATCTTTCAGCTTTTTACTCTTGAGTATGCTATTTTTTTTTTATTTTTACTTTTGATATAAGCTGGTGGTTTGTCATATATGGCATTTCTATACCTAATTGATTGAGAAAAAATGGCTATGAAAAAATTTGAAATTTTTTCAGATACTTTTTCTGCATCGATTGAGATGATCAAATGATTTTTATTATTCATTTTTTTAAAGCGGTGTATCACATTTAGTGATGTGCAAAAGTACCATCATTGCATCCCAGGGATAAATTCTACTTGCTGAAGGTATATTATACTTATAACATGCTGTTGAATTCAGTTCACTAGTATTCTGTTGAGGATTTTTGCATCTAGGTTCATCAGGATATTGACCTGTAACTTTTTTTTTTTTTGTAGTGCCCTCAACTGTCTTTGGTATCAAGGTAATGTTGGCCTTAGAAAGTGGATTTGGGCTCAGTGCAGTGGCTTACATCTGTAATCGCAGTGCTTTAGGAAGTAGAGGCAAGCAGATTGCTTGAGCCCAGGAGTTTGAGACCACCCTGGGCAACATGGTGAAAACCTGTCTCTACTAAAAAATACAAAAAAATTAAAAAAATAAAAATAAAAAGGCCAGGCCTGGTGGTTCATGCCTGTAATCCCAGCACCTGGGGAACCTAAGGCGGGATGATGACCTGAGGTCAGGAATTTGAGACCAGCCTGGCCAATCTGGTGAAACCCCTTCTCTACTGAAAATATAAAAATTAGCCAGGCTTGGTGGTAGGTGCCTATATCCCAGTTACTCGGGAGGCTGAGGCAGGAGAATTACTTGAACTCAGTAGGCAGGGCTTGCAGTGAGCCGAGATTATGCCACTGTGCTCCAGCTGGGCAATGGAGAGAAATTCAGTTTCAGAAAAATAAAAAAAGGGGAAAAAAAATGGCGAGGCCTGGTGGCATTTGTTTGTAGTCTCAGCTACTCGGGAGGCTGAGGTGAGAGGATTACTTCAGCTGAGACCCTATCTCAAAAAAAAAAAAAAAAAAAAATGAGTTTGGAAGCATTCCCTCCCTTTGGTTGAAGAGCTGGAGAAGGATTGATATTAAAAATTCTTTAAATATTTTGTAGACTTCACCAGTGAAGCTATAGGACCCTGGCTTTTTCTTTTCTGGGAGGTTTTGATTACTGATTCAATCTCCTTACTACTCATTGTTGGTCTGCTCAGTTTTTCTATTCATGATTTAGTCTTCATAGATTGTATATATCTAGAAAGTTATCCATTGCCCCTACCTTATCCAATTTGTTGGCATGTAATTGTGAATAATATTCTGATTATTTGCATTCTGTGGTACTGATTGTCATGTTTTGTGTTTAATTTGTGAATTTTATCCTTTATTTGAGTCTTATCTCCTATTTTCTGAGTCTGGCTAAATATTTGTTGATTTTGTTTATTTTTTCATAAAACCAATCTCAGTTTCATTGATCTTTTTTATTGCTTCTTAGTGTCTAGTTAATTTAGTTCTAGTCTGATCTGTGCTATTTCCTTCTTTATACAAACCCTATGTTTAGTTTATTTACTTTTTTTTTAATTCCTGAAGGTGTAAAGTTAGGTTGTTTATTTGAGATCTTTCTTTTTTATTCATGTAGGCATTTATCCCTGTAAACTTCCCTCTTATAACTACTTTTGCTGTGTTGCATAAGTTTTGGTATGTTGTTTTTAAATTTTTTTGCCTCAAGATATTTTGAATTTTATTTTTATTTTTAAATTTTTTTAATTATAATTTAAGTTCTTGGGTACATGTGCAAATCATGCAGGTTTGTCACATAGGTATACTCGTGCCATGGTGGTTTGCTGCATTCATCCCCACTTAATCTACATTAGGTATTTCTCCTAATGTTATCCCTCTCCAATCTCCCCACCTCCTGCCCTGCTATCTCTCACCTAGCAGCCCCTCCCCCTAACAGGCCTCGGAGTGTGATGTTCCCCTCCCTGTGTCCATGTATTTTCATTGTTCAACACCCACTTATGAATGAGAACAGGCGGTGTTTGGTTTCCTGTTCTTGTGTCAATTTGCCGAGAATGATGATTTCCAGCTTCATCCATGTCCCTGCAAAGGACATGAACTCATCCTTTTTTATGGCTGCATAGTATTCCATGGCATATGTGTGCTACATTTTCTTTATTCAGTCTATCATGGAAGGGCATTTGTAAACAGTGCCGCTATAAGTGTATATATACATAAGTGTATATATATATAAGTGTATATATACATAAGTGTGCATGTATCTTTATAATGGAATTTATTAAAATTTAGTTTTGAACCATTGGTTGTTCAGGGGTATGTTGTTCAACTTCTACATATTTGTGAGTTTTCCAATTCTCTTCTTGGTATTGATTTCTAGTTTCATATTATTGTGATTGGAAAAAATAATTATTATTCTAACCTTCTTAAATTTGTTAAGACTTGCTTTGTGGCCCAATGTATATTATTTGTCTTTGAGAATGTTTAGCATGTGCTTGAAAGCAAGGTGTATTCTGCTGCTGTTGGATGGAATATTCTGTATATGTCTGTGAGGTCCACTTGGTTTAAAGTGTAGTTCGAGTCTAATGTTTCCTTGTTGATTTTCTGTCTGGATGATCTATCCATTGTTGAAAATGAGGAATTAAAGTTTCCTACTATTATTTTATTGCTATCCCTTTCTCCTTTCAGTTTTGTTAATATTTGATTTATATATTTAGGTGCCACAATATTGTGTGCATATGTATATATTTACAACACTTTATCCCATTGATGAATTTACTTCTTTATCCTTATATAGTGATCTTCTCTATCACTTGTTACAGCTTCTAACTTAAAGTCTGTTTTGTCTTATATAATTACCTTGCTCTTTTTCTGTTTCCGTTTGCATGAAATGTCTGTTTTCATGCTTCATTTCATGTTTTCTTAAAGCTAAAGTATCTTGTAGACAGCATATAGTTGTTTCTTTTTTTTTTAAATCCATTATTCCACCCTGTCTTTTGAGAATTTTATCCAATTACGTTCATGGTAATCATTGATGGGCAATGACTTACTACAGTCATTTCATTGATTATTTTTATGGTTGAGCTACATATTCTTTGTTTTTTTTTTTTAAACGATTTTTGAGGCCTTCCTTTGTGATTTTATAATTTTCTGTAATGGTGTGCTTTGATTCTTTTCTCAATATCTTTGTGTATCTATGATAATACTTTGTCATTTTCATGAGGATTTTATGAACCACTTTATCATTATAATAGTCTATAAGTTATAAGAATCTTATAGTTTTAGGTGATAACATAATTTCAATTGGATACAAAACTCTACACTTTTAAATTCCCTTCCTCAGTTTAGGTTTTTAATGTCAAACTTTATATCCCTTAATATCACGCATTTTTAAACAAATTATTATACTTACAGTTATGTTTAAATACGTTTGTTTTTATCCTTCAGAGTTCTGTGAGAAAAACGTGTTAATTAGTCAGCCAGATTAGGGATTCTGAGGTACTTAGGTGTTTTCTATGAAAGTGCCTACTCAACTCCTCTTGTTCCTTCTTTAGGCATGGGGAGAATTCTTTTTCTTTTTCTTTTTTAATTTTTTTGAGATGGAGTTTTGCTCTTGTTGCCCTGACTGGAGTGTAATGGTGCAATGCCTGTTCACTGCAACCTCTGCCTCCCAAGTTCAAGTGACTCTCCCGTCTCAGCCTCCTGAGTAGCTGGGATTACAGGCATGTGCCACCACGCCTGGCGAATTTTGTACTTTTAGTAGAGATGGGGTTTCTCCATTTTGGTCAGGCTAGTCTCAAACTCCCAAACTCAAGTGATCCACCCGCCTTGGCCTCCAAAAGTGCTGGGATTACAGGCGTGAGCCACCGTGCCCGACCAAGGATTCTCAAGATTCTATGCGTTTTCTTGATCCAAGAAACCCAAGCCAAGTGCTGATATTCTTTCATTTTTTTCCCTTAGGGTGTTGCATCGACGTGCTTGAGTTTGTATGCCTTCTCCTGATTCTACAGAGTTACGCCAGCTGACTGCATGTGCTTATAAGCTGTCTGCAAGGCTCATATTTACCATCCGGGTGTTGTGTTGAGAGCAGGCTATGAGTTAGGGGTGTAACGTTCGTGGAGTATTGAGGGTGTCTGTAGGCTAGTTAGGAGGTGTACACATGCCAGATATACCAAGTGGTTTTGGGTGGTGATCCACAGATTGGTTGGTAAGGCCTGTGATCTCTTTTCCCTGCTCTCAGACTCTCTTAATCATTTATTCACGTATGATGATCATCTTAGTATTTGGGGTGAGTGAGAAAGATAATGGATCTCTTGGGCAGTGTTCTGCATAGCTGAGGGAACCAGGTGCTCACTCATTACATTTCACTTTTCCCTGTGTGCAGAATTGCAAGCCCAGGGGAGGTTCCCTTGACATTGAGCCATGCAGCCTTGGGGTGAGGTGCTGTAGGTAAAATGAAAATCATTTTACCTTTTTAAAATGCATCTATTTTAAGATTTTTGTGCTCCAACAGTCTGGTGGAACTTCTTTGCTGGACACCCAAATCTTACAAAGTTACTCTCATCCACATATGGTAGTTAATATTTTGCAGGATGATGACAGCAGAAAAATCCTATTTAAGCATTTTGTTAATGTCACTGGATAGCTTGTTGTTAATGTATTTGTACCAAGTATTCCAAAACTTACACTGTCATGGATTTACTTTTTTCCTTTATTTTCTTTTCTCCCTCTCTCTCCCTATCCTTCCTTTCCTTCTCCCTCCTTCCTTCTCTTCCTTCCTTCCTTTCTTTTTTTCTTTCCTTCCTTCTTTCTTTTAGATACAGCTAATTCCTGTAGGAAGTTAGAGGATTATTTTATCCTCCCTAGGTTTTGAAAGATTAATGGATAAAATTTTCCAGAGCCATTAAAATGCCAGTGTATATAGATTTGTTGCTGACTTGTAGGAGAGAAAGGTTTTTGTACCTGCCAGTCTTATTGGTGCTTCTTTCAGGTGATGACACAGATCCTTCGTTGTTAATACTAACAAGCACCAAAGGACAAGGATTTACAACCTTCAGATTGTGTTTGTCATGCCTACAAAATAGGATGAGAATAGAAGCAGTGCTTATAAGGATGATATTCATGATTTTTATCCTTAAAGATAATTTATTCTCAACATAAGTATAAGCAACTCCTACTGTGAAAGAAGATATTCTTTTAGTACATTGGTTACTGATTCCACGATGCATTATTTTAAAATATGAATATTTGCTTTAATAGAAAAAGATATACCTTTTGCAATGTATTATGAAATAAATGGAGCAAAGAAACTGATTTGCATAAAATGGTGGTAGGGACCTCTGAGTTCTTTGAGGCTGGTAAATCCTTCTTCAATGGATATTGCATATTCTGTACATAGCCCAAAAGGCAAATTTTATCTAGTTAATGTTTCCTTTATTCTTTTTTTTTTCTTAACCAAATACCAATATTAATTTACCACCATAACACTACTCCCTAATGTTTACTAAGGATGTTTATCTGACATGGGATCACTTTCAGGCACATTGGCAATGTTCAGAAGAGCCAATTTGGTTGTTTCATCTCTCATCCATCAAGAAGAGAGCAATTTTTCCCTTTGGTGGCCTGGTTGAAAAGTTTCCTTTTCACAGCTGTGAACTTTCTGCCTCAGCATTTTATATTCCTGGGTTTGATACTAATGGTGTCTCTTGATACAGTAAATGCACGTTCATTAACTCCTATAAACAAGTAATTCTGTTATTTTCATAGCTGCTTATTTTTGGTGATAAAAGAGAAATATTCCTGTTGAAAATACTAGATAGCATACTAAGCTTGCCTGATGGATTACTGGAAGAATACATATATTCAGGTTTGTTCTAGAGTACTATATTAAAGCAAATATTCCAATAAAGTGAGTCACACAAGTTTTTTGGCATCCCAGGGAATACAAAAGTTATCTTTATACTATATTTATAGCATTATGTCCAAAAATGTACCTATTTTAATTTAAAAGTACTTTACTGCTGAAAAATGCTAGTGATCATCTGGGCCTTTTGCAATGTGTTATAAAATAAATGAAGCAAAGAAACTGATTTGCATAAAATGGTGGTAGGGACCTCTGAGTTCTTTGAGGCTGGTAAATCCTTCTTCAATGGATATTGCATATTCTGTCATAATTCTCTTTGTGGGTGTGGGGTCTTGCCTTGATATTTCTGGCTGCTGACTGATCAGGGTGTTGGTTGATGAAAGTTGGAGTGGTAGAGGCAATTTCTTAAAATAAGACGACAATGCATTTTTTTCTCATCAATTGACTCATCCTTTTGTGAAAGATTTCTCTATAGGGTGTGTTGCTTTTTCATAGCTTTTAACCAAAGTAGAAGTTTCCAAAATTGAAGTAAACCCTCTCAAACCCTGCGACTGCTTTTTCATCTATGTTTATATAATATTCTAAATCCTTTGCTGTCATTTCAACAATGTTCACAGTATCTTCACCAGGAAGAGCTTTTACTTCAAGAAACCACTTTCTTTGCTCATCAATAAGAAGCAAATTTTCATTTGTTTCAGTTTTATCATCAGATTGCAGCAATTCAGTTGCATCTTCAGGCTCCACTTCTAATTCTAGTTCTCATGCTATTTCTACCACCTCTGTGGTTACTTGTTCCTCTGAAGTCTTGATCTCAGCAAAGTAGTCCATGAAGGTTGGAATCAACTTCTCACAAACTTCTATTCATGTTGATATTTTGACCTCCCCCCATAAATCATAAATTTTCTTAATGGCATATAGAATGGCAAATCCTTTCCAGAAGGTTTTCAATTTACTTTGCCCAGATCCATCAGAGGACTCACCATTTCTGGAAGCTATAGCCTTAAGAAATGTATTTCTTAAATAATAAGACTTGAAAGTCAAAATTACTCCTTGATCTATGGGTTGTAGAATGGATATTGTCTTAGCAGATATGAAAACAACATACATCTCCTTGTACATCTCCATCAGAGTTCTCGGTGATCAGATACATTGTCAATGAGCAGTAACTTTTGAAAGGATTTTCTTTTTTTTCCGAGCAGTAAGTCTCAACAATGAGCTTAAAATATTCAGTAAACCATTCTGTAAGCAGACATGCTGTCATTCTGGCTTTTGTTTTTTCTATTTATAGAGAACAGGTGGAGTAAACTTAGTATAATTCTTAGGAGCCCTAGATTTTTAGAATGGTAAGTGAGTGTTGGCTTCCACATAATGTCACAGCTGCATTAGCCCCTAAGAAAAGAGTCAGCCTGTCCTTTGAAGCTTTGAAGCCAGGCATTGACTTCTCTCTCTAGCTGTAAAACTCATAATGGCATCTTCTTCCAATACAAGACACTTTCATCTACATTGAGAATCTGTTGTTTGGTGTAGCTATCTTCATCAATTATCTTAGCTAGTTATTCTGGATAACTTGCTACAGCTTCCACATTAGTATTTGGTGCTTCACCTTGCATTTTTATGTCATAGAGATGGCTTCTTTTCTTAAATCTCATGAACTCACCTCTGCTAGCTTCCGGTTTTTCTTCTGCAGCTTTCTTACCTCCTGGCCTTCATTATTTGGAGACAATCAGGGCCATTCTCTGCATTATGCTTTCACTTAAAGGAATACTGTGGCTGGTTTGATCTTCTATTCAGAACTTTCAAATAAGGCTGTTTTGCCTTCTTATCATTCATGTGTTCACTGGAGTACTGCTTTTAATTTCAATAATTTTTCCTTTGCATTCACAGCTTGTTTAGCTGTTTGGCACAATATGCCTAGCATTTGCCCTCTTGGCTTTCAATATACCTTTCTCACTAAGCTTAATCATTTGTAGCTTTTGATTTCAAGTGAGAGACAGTGACCCTTTCTCTTAAACACTTAAAGGCCATTGTAGGCTTGTCAATTGGACTAATTTCAATATTGTTGTGTCTCATGGAACAGGGAAGTCCAAAGAGATAGACAGAGGTGGAGGAATGTCAGAGCGATTGATTAAGTTCACCATCTTATATGGGCATAGTTCACGGTGCCCCCAAATGACTGCAATTGTTACATCAAAAATTACTGGTCACAGATCACCATAATAGACATAATAATAATGAAACCATTTAAAATATTGTGAGAATTACAGTAATGTGGTAAAGAGACACAAAGTGAGTACATGCTTTTAGAAAAATGGTGCTGATAGACTTGCTCAACACAGGGTTGCCACAAACTTTTAATCTGTAAAAAACAATTTCTGTAAAATGCAATAAAGTGAAGTATAATAAAATGAGTTGCATCTGTGTAGATATGGAACATATATGCATATTTATATACAATCTTATAATCTATTATTTATATTACATCTTTATTATGTAAAGTCTGAAACACATGGAGAAGACAATGAAATGAATTCCCATGTTTCTGTCACTCAACTTAGACAATGACTAACTCATGGCATCCTTATTTTTTTTTACACCCTCCTCTCATTTTATCTGATATACTGAAGTAAACCCGACATTTCACATCATTCATAAATCTTTGAGTATATATTGTTAAATACAAGAACAATGGAACAATCCTATAATAGCCTTTAAAAGTTAACAATAATGAAATATTTAATATAGTCAGCTTTTAAACAGCTAATTATGTTGTGTTTTTTTCTGAGTCATCTTGCAGAACTTTTCACCCACAAGTATAATCTTATGATGCTGATTTGGCATGCAGTCTATTATCACAGATACCCAGTTAATCATGATGCAGTTAATGTTTAACACCAATTGCATTGAATTCTAGGTGCTTAAATCAGGGCTCTCCCTTTCTGTGCTCAAGGCCAGCCCTAAAGTAAATTTTGAAATGCAGTAAAACTGATCTTCTTTTCTGCACCCTGTTCCCAGGAACCCAGCTGTCTCATGAATGTTGCCCCTAGAACTCACAAGAGGGCACAGAACCCAGCATCTTCCTATGCTCCGCAGTGCTGCCCACTACCACACCACCTAGCTTTTATCCCCACTGCTATCAGCAAGACATTATTCTTTTCTCTCAGAGCTCCATTTCCTGAGCTAAATTTCAGTAGAAGAGCAATTCGTATTAATATATGTCTGTGAATATTATGTCTAATATCTGTGAATTTGAAATACTCATTTTTGTAAAAGCCACCATTGCTTTATTATTGTTAATGATAGCTTCTGGCAGGTAAAACAGGAATGTCAGAGGTGATGGAAGCTGGAACAATGGTCATTTGTGTGTCTGGGTGATATGTAAGCTCTGGGTGTGCCGAGAGTCACAAATAAAAAAAGACCTGACAGAGGCAAGTTCTAGCCCATAATTCGGTTGTTTTCTCTTTCTGTTTGCATACTTATTATTTTTTGGTCACAACTTTAATAGAAACAGACAGAATAAGATAAAAAGTAAGTTGTAAGGGAATAATGTAAGGTAGAAAGAAAGACAGAGGTAAGAGGGACACCAGAAGGGAGATGAATGCTCTGTGGAACATTGAACTATGTGGGATATGACATATTTCTAATGAACAAAACTGTTGGTTTAATAATGTGTAGTTATTAAATGATTTCTAAATGATAGGCACATGGAAATTCTTTTATTGTCTTCTCTGTTATTGTATATATTTGAAATTTTACCTAAAGATGAAGATAACCTAGACTATAAATATGAGATGAAAATGAGCTTCTTAAGAAGACTGAGCAGTATTCAGAGATTTTATCATCATGCATAAAATTTCTCTTGAGAATTATTTTATATATATATGTATATATAAATATATATATACATATATTTATATACACACATATTCAACTATATATAAATGCAACCAAAAAGGAAGGAAAATGGGATAAATTAAAGCATTCTTAGAAATATTTTACAAAACAACTTGTTAAGACACACAATTTTAAAGAGAAAGAAGTGGACTCTGCTAGCATTTTAATAGCCTTATATTATTACCTGAAATGTACGTGCATATATGCACACAAAACATGAAAGGCCTAACCAGCAAAAATTAAAGTGCCAAAATTTAATTGTACAAGTGAAGAGTCTAGAATCAAAGAAGCACATTACACTTTCCCTTAAAAATATTCTGTCTTAACAGCTTGCTTTGTAAAGCATTTGAAAAAATGCTTTAACTCACCACCATTTTGCTTTGTTTTCTTTTACAGGACCTTAGTTATTCACCAACATAATTAATTCTTGCATTTCATACTATTTTTTTATGTAACTTATTTTGAATGAGCCACTGTTTACTTTTATATTTCCTCTGTTTTGAGTTTTAATAAAATTCTAAGATAATAAAAGGTACTGCTATTCACTTAGGAAAGAAAGTCTTTTTATTAGTTTTAAATAAAAGGAGATAAGAGAAATATTAACGAATGATATAAAATGAATTAATGAAATTATTTGAAAACTGTTTTCATCAGAATGGTGTAATGGCTAAATATTTCAGGCTTTCAAGCAACTGAATTATTTACTGGCACAAAAAAATGTAAAGCTTTAATTCAGGAATGGATGTGCTTTTATGTATTTGTAGGTTCCCTTCAAAATCACTTTTACAGAACTGGAGCATCATTATATCTAGGGCTACCCCTGAAAACCCAGTGATTTATATATTTCTTTTTCTTTCTTTCTTTCTTTCTTTCTTTCTTTCTTTCTTTCTTTCTTTCTTTCTTTCTTTCTTTCTTTCTTTCTTTCTTTCTTATCTTTCTTCTTTCTTTCTTTCTTTCTCTTTCTTTCTTTCTCTCTTTCTCTCTTTCTTTCTCTCTTTCTCTTTCTCTCTCTCTTTCTTTCTTTTTCTTTTTTTAAGATGGAGTGTCGCTCTGTCATCCAGGCTGGAGCTCAGTTGTGCGATCTTGGCTCACTGTAAACTCCACCTCCCGGGTTCAAGTGATTCTCCTGCCTCAGCTTCCCAAGTAGCTGGGACTACAGGTGCCCACCACCGCGCCCAGCTAATTTTATGTTTTTCAATAAATATAGGTGTAGCATGAATGGTTAACAGCCTCATTTCCAAAAATGTGGTAGAATCCCAAGTGCTGTTGTATAATCTCTAATACAAGAAATTTGGTGATGGGTAGGATTTTGGTATTTTGCACAATATAATCCTATGCTGTATCAGTTAACCTTGCATTTTCAAAGTCCCCTACTGCCTTGATGCAGAGGACTAGCTATGTGCATGTTCCTCAGCACATTCTTGTAGCACCTTTAGTATGTCTTCACATTTGACTTTGTCTATTCTTGTGCTTGCAAGGGAAATCATAATAATCTGCTGTATTTTGTAAATGACATCCCAAAGTTTGCAACTTGCACCGTTTGAAGCACATGGATCTTTCATTTTGGGTTAAGGGTGGGTTTTGTGGACATATGTATGTGTGTGTGTCCTGGGCTCTTTGTAGCAGTGGAGTGAGAGATCAAGTGATGCAGGGGTAGGCGAGAAAAACTTTGGAATTTCTTCCTAACTCCATCTGGTAAACGGGGTTTGCTTGCCTATAGGAAGGGAGACAGCAACCCAATAAACTGGTTTTCTGTAAAAAGACTGTGTGGGTTCTAAGCAGACACAACACTGCTGTGTTGACTAGGTGATAAAATAAGGCTTGCAGGTGAAAAGGCCTTTTCTTTTTTAACCTTCTTTTACAGAAGATAAATTTAGTCAAGTGGCTTTAGAAGCAGAAGGTGAGAATGCCCTTGGAATGCACTTGGCTTTCTTATAAAGAGTATTTTGCTGTGGCCACCCAAAGGGAGATACTGGAGCAAAAGAGGGAAAGTGAACAGATGCTGTTAACTGTAGCTGGCAGACTGGTTTGGGAGCAAAGTGAGACATCTCTATGAGGGCTTCAGGAAACACAGAGACCCGCTGATATGGTTTGGATGTCCTGCCCAAATCTCATGTTAAACTGTAACCCCTCTTGTTGGAGGTGAGGCCTGGTAAGGAGGTGTTTGGATCATGGGGGTAGATCCCTGGCGAATGGCTTGGGCCATCTCCTTGGTTAGGTGAACTCTCACTCTGGGTTCTGGTGAGATTTGGTCATTTAAAAGTGTGTGGCACCTCCGTCCCCTCTCTCCATCTGTCTTGCTCCTTCTTTTGCTGTGTGACGTGCCTGCTCTTGCTCTGCCTTCTGCCATAATCGGAAGCTTCCTGAGACCTCCCCATAAGCAGATGCTGCTCTGCTTCCTGTATAGACTGTAGAACTGTGAGCCAATTAAACCTCTTTTATTATAAATTACCCAGTCTCAGGTATTTATTTATAGCAATGCAAGAATGGCCTAATACACCCTTTGAATAAATGGTAGAAATATAATGAGTAGATGGGGCTCAGCCCTTGTAATTTGAGCACTGATATAAGTATGACCTTTTTAAAAAATATTTTCACTTATTCATTCTTCCTTTTCTTCTTCTTTTTTTATCTTTTTATTTTTAAATCACATGCTGGTGAAACGTGGTGCATAGTGACTATTTTTTTTGTATTGTAATGTAAATATATATTATTGTAACACTTTAGGCAGAAGAGGGTTATGAATTATAAAAGAAGCAGATGTCACAGTTTCCATAAGTAAAAGGTTGTCATGGAGGTCAAGGGACAGTTTACTTTTGCCAAAGCACATCTGTTAGTTTCTGATGACAATGTGGATTTTGTTTGTTTCTGGCAGTTTTTAATCTTCATCCAGGGATCAAATGACTAAGTATTGTTTGGGGTGAAAAGTTCCTTCTCCAGTAATGAGGTATAGATGTAGAATATTGAGCGAATAATTAAGGGATCTTTATAGAAAGCATTACATGTATACTTAGGTTGGTGATCTATTTAAAATATATTAGTGGTTCCTCCAGGAAAAAAAAAAATCTTAACTGAAAGTTTATTCTGTGGCAAGAATGCTTAAACTATGACTTCTTTGTAATTTAGTATGCCTCTACCCATATTATCCTGTGAAATATATAAAGTCACATTTAATTTGTTTAAAAATATTTCACATGGCTGGGTGCAGTGGCTCACACCTGTAATACCAGCACTTTAGGAGGCTGAGGTGGGTGGATCCTCTGGGGTCAGGAGTTCAAGACCAGCCCGGGCAACATGATGAAGCTCTGTCTCAAGTAAAAATACAAAACTTAGCTGGGTATGGTGGCACACGCCTGTAGTCTCAGCTACTTGGGAGGCTGAGGCAGGAGTATTGCTTGAACCCAAGAGGCAGAGGTTGTACTGAGCAGAGATTATGCCATTGCACTCCAGCCTGGGCAACAAAAGCAAAACTCCATCTTAAAAAATTATTCATATGACTTGATACACTGATTCAGCTATACACTTGGACTTTGCTCTTCGGTTGCACATTATCTTTAGTATTTGATTGCTTTGAGAAATACAGACTGAAACTGAAATATAATTTTCATATTTGAATTGGTGAATAGGTTCTTGCTTTAAGATTTCATAAAATCTCCTTATTTTTGATATACAGTTGAACTGTATAAATTTAATCATAAATGTAGAGATTATTCTTTGCTGTTTGCAAATGAAAAAGTAAATATTTGCCACGTTGTTAAGATTTCAGCATCTTGCAGAACACACCTAATTTGCTGCACTGCTTTTCTTTACTTAGATATAAGAAAATATGTCGTGTGCTAAAATATTGGTCTAAATGTAACTTTAGAATTTTCTCCACCGATATTTTTACAATAAAAAAAAATTCTTGATCCACAGTTAGCCCTCTGCTCTTTTGATTTTGTATAATCTCCCTGCAGGTACAGGATAATATATAGCCCATGTTGTGATGGCACACAGTTTTGTATCCCTATCCCAAATATCTCTCCTGAGACTCAGGTGCGATGCCTAGCTGCATACTAAAAACGTTTTCTTGGATGTCCCACAGACAACCCACATATGACATACCTCATGCTGGACTTTCCTCCCAATCTGTTCTTGTTTCTATTTTAAAGAATGCCTGCTCTAGCTTTCCAGCTGCAGGAGCTGGAAACTACACAAGCTGGAAAGTCATTGTAAATTCCTTTGTTTCTCCAAATTCCTATGCTAAGTTAGAAACCAAATATTAAAAATCTATTTCCTTTATTGCTGTATGTTTTTCCTTCTCCCTCCTGGCATTGCTTTAGAATAGGCTATCATCAGTTCTCCCTGCATTACTGTGATGGCATCCAAAGTGGCCTTTCAGCCTCCAGTGTCACTGTCCCCAGTCCAACCTGGACTTGGAATGCAGGGGTGACTGAGCATGTCACTCCCTGACTTAAAAGCCTTTTAAGTCAAGGTCATGTTCAAATTCTCAAGCATACAATATTTTTTTCTCTCTTTCCCCTGCCGTTTCACTGATCTGACCACAACCACCTCACCACATTCCTCTCCCTTGCCCCAGACTTTAGGTACAGCTATTGCAAAAGGAACTGTAATTCGCCCATTAACATAATGATGCTTCATTCTCTCATCACTTGCACAAGCTGTGCTCTTCACTTTTCCTCCATTCTTCAAGACTTATCTCAGTAATCACATCTAGAATTGGGTTTCATTGACTTTTTAGTTTCGTTGAGTGATGTTGCTCCCTCTATTTCCTCAGTAAACTGCACGTATCTAATAGGAGCTGTTATACGATGACTTGGAATTGCTAGTAACTTGTTCATCTCCTTATTGAAGTACTTGAAGTTAAGACTATATTTGTGATTACTGTTTTTATTCTAAGTGCTGATAGAACATCTGGAGTGTAGTAGACATTCAATAAACATATTTTTGCTGACTGAATAGAAGATAATCATAATAGCTAACACTTACTAGTACTTATATGTTACCAGGGATTCTCTAAGTCCTATAAACATATATATATACACACACACACACACACAATTAATCCTCACAACAAACCTATGAGGTAGGTACTATTATTAATCCCCTATTGAACTGATAAGAAAAGTGAGGCATAATGAAGTTAAGAAAAATACCTAGGGTCACAGCAGGTAAGCAGAAAATCTGAAATTAGACTACAGGAAGCCTTTAGTTTGGCTCCAGAATCTATGCTTTTAACTCCTATCTATGAATAAGTAAAGTCTGTGGTTTAATTGAAAATGTATTAGTTGCTTCAGAAACTTTTTAATTATCTTCTTGCTAAATCTAGTTTATATAAATACAACTTCATAAACAGCACTTTGAATTAGTCAGATAAGTATAGCTCTGCTCTACACAGCAGCAAATACTCACTTCCTATAGTGACTTTGCTATATTTCTGATTTTATTTCTGTTAACCAACTCACTGGTCCTTGTTCGTTTCTCTTGTACAATGTTCTTCACTGTCCAGTAGCCACAATTTTGCTGGCAACTATCTTTAGAGTCATGTGTTCTCTTCCTGTTTTGATTATGACCTGTATCTCTCTTGTCATCCAATTAACCTTTATTTTTGGAATAATATCTTTGATATAACAACTTTTCATTCATTAAAATTTAATTTCCTTTTGAATGTGATATAGACCACTGGCTGGATGCCTAGATTAGAAGATGATGTGGCTCATGAAAACCAGTCATTTTGCATCTCATTGTCTAGTAACGGGGACCACACCCATGCCACTTCCATTGCATGTAACCCTGTTTGGGAACTTACTATTTTGAGCATTATGTCCTCAGTGGAGAGCTGCAATTCTAGTAAAGGCAAGAATTTTTTAAAAAGTAGGAAAATTAAAATAATAACAAGCTTTCTTTACTGCTTGATGAGACAGTATGCTGCTGGTTTGGAGTTTAGAATGAAAAATATGAATATTTTACTATTAGGAAATGTTTCAAGCACTTATTATAATTGAAAGTTTTGAAATCAACATAAAAATGTACAGTGGTGAACCGCAGCTTGAGTACCTGCTGAAGTCACTGCTCCATGTATTATATTTTTAAATCTCAATGCAAAATGTTATTTTTAAATTTATTTTTGTTTTTATTTTTATTTTTTCCTTTTGCCTCTGGATATCAATTATTTCATGTATGATATCCTTGCCATGTTACAAAGTTTTAATATAGTGAAATGTTACTGTCATATTTCTGGGCATTTTAGGTTTTCTTTCTTGGTTGCTGAGGTCTTTTTTATTTATATTTATTTATTTATTAAGAGGAAATCTCACTCTGTTGCCCAGGCTGGAGTGCAGTGGCACAATCTTGGCTCACTGCGACCTCTGCCTTCTGGGTTCAAGTGACTTTCCTGCCTCGGCGTCTCAAATCACTAAGATCTTCTTTGTATTTGTAATCTCAGATTTTCAGTATGAATCTTCTTATATTGGTTTTGGGTAAGTTTTGTTTTACCTTTGAGTAAGTGTGTTTAAATCATCTGAAACAAATGTTTGTTTCAGACATTTTGCTAGGATGTATTATGTTTATTATGTTTATTATCTCCTTGTAGCTTTTCTTCATTATTAAAATATTTCTTCTACTTGATTTTTCAATCTACAGTAGGAGAGCTCAACAGAATCCAAGCACTCTTGAAATTCATCCACTGAGTCATTTACTTTGTAAATCCTAACTTTTAAAATTATTTTATTTAATACTGTTTACTCCAGAAAGTCCTTTCTTTGTATTGGACTTGTAGTTGCTTCAGGTATTCTGATTATGTATTTTTATTTAAATCATCACCTATCTTCTCCAGAGGTTTTCTATCACCAGCATGTGTTTATTTGTTTTGACTTTCTCTCTCCCTCTCTCTCTCTCTGTCAGTTATTGGAACCTTTAGAGATATCATTATATTACTTTAAAAATCACCTCTGTTGGAGTAGCCCGTAGCCCTAGTGGCCATTGTGTCACATGTATCAGATCCTGTATATTCACCAGATCACTCTCTGATGCTTGTCACAGGCTCTCACTCCATCTATAATTGAGAAAAGCCACATCAGATCTCTATTCTGCGACTCTAGCCAACGCTTTGCTGACACTTTCCTGGCCTTTGACTTGGGAAAGAGAGAGATGGGAGCTGGGAACTGAGGGGCAGTGGTCACCTTCCCAGAACTTTCAGCTCCCAATCTACCACCCTCCCGGCGTCCTCCACCTACACACATTCCTAATCACATTTTAAGAACATAGCTGTAGACTTACCTAAGGGAAGCTTTTGTTCCTGAGAGATCATCAGTTACAAGCACCTGGATTTCTTCTAAGGATATAAATTCCTAGGTCATTACCATGTTACAGTTAATTGACAGGTTTTATGTTTTCAGTTTTCTCTGTGCTTATAAGGCACATGTTGGTCTGGGATGGCAAATGCTATACATTTGTAGGTGTGGTAAAAAGAAATGTATAGGAGAGAGGAAACCTGTATTTTCTTGTTGTGTCTCTCAGTTTGTGTGCGGAGACTGGCAAGTGGGAAACAGCTTTATCCCTTTCCTGTCAGAGCTGTCACTTCTGTGACTTCAGTCTCCTTGCCCACTATTTCTCATCGTTTGAGGAACAGAAATTCCTCAGTTCTCCCACTTCTCCTACTTCTGGTATTTTGTAAGGGCTCCCTTCTCATTAAAGATTTTGGACAATAATGTTTACCTCGGGAACCAACACCCAGCAGAGGATTTTGGACTTAATTCCCTAATGAATGAATTCTAGCTCATTAGAAAATTTTCATGATTACTGAGCAAATCAAGTAGAATGCTTAATTCCAGGAAGATTGAAATATTGTTCTGGTTTTCCTCATTTCTCCAGCACCTATAAAAGTGCCTGGCACACAGCAGATGCCAGCAAATGTTTTTTGAATAGAAAATTGGATTTAGCAATACAATTAGACTCATGGTTGTGTGAAAAATGTATGATAGGGATTGTTCTGGTCTGCATAAAGCATAAAATTGTGTTTATATTATCTCTCTTACAGTATAAGAAATTATTCATATTTTAATCTCAAAATGTCTAGAGAAATGCAGCATATACTACTTGGGCTTAATGGTTTATTATATTACTCCTCTTACATTTGTTCTGTGCCATTCTTTGTAGTTATTTTTAAAATATGCATACATTTTTGCACAATTGGTTTGCTGTTCTCATTCTAGGTTGTAAATATGACCAGCAGGGCCCCCAGCTATGTATAAGTCATTCAGAAAGACTACTACCTCAAGTATATCTTTGATTTCCCCTTCAAAATAAAAGACCTATCTGATTATCTTAACTAAGTTAAACTGAACTAAATAAATGATGAAATAAAGAGGAAAAGTAATTCTTTTAAACATGGGATATAGCATTAGGGGTATGACATTTTTCACATTCTTTCCTTATCAATGACTCTTTTAAAGATCTTTTTTTACCTCACATGGACTTATTAAAATAGGGCATTTTTAATTAAAATATTGTTCTTACTTTTTCAGGGAAGAATATATTACATGCAGCACAGTTCGGGGTGAATTAGTCAGGTAAAGGCAGCATTCTGTTTGGCATGCTGCTTATCTTGCTTGTCATGGGTACTAGGTCAGTGTATAGTCGTTCCTTGATATCTATGGAGAATTGGTTCCAGGACCCCTATGGATACCAAAATCCATGAACACTTTTGTTCTTTATATAAAATGGTGTAGTATTTGCATATAGCCTATACCTATCCTCCTGTATACATTAAATAATCTCTAGATTACTTTTAATACCTAGTACAAGTTAAATGCTATGTAAAGAGTTGATATGTTGTCTCATTTAGGGAATAATGAAAAAAAAGTCTGTACATGTTAAGTACAGGCACAAGCATCCATTTTCTTTCTAATATTTTCAACATGTGCTTGGTTGAATCCATGGATATGGAACACATGGATACAGAAGGCCAACTATGATTATCTTTTAGGGACTACCCAATTCAGATATCCAGAAAAAAACCTGAAGACGTCCTTTTTTTTTTTTTTTTTTTGATATGGAGTCTCACACAGTTGCCCGGTTGGGGTGCAATAGCACAATCTTGGCTCACTACAACCTCCGCCTCCCAAATTCAAGCCATTCTCCTGCCTCAGCTTCCTGAGTTGCTAGAACTACAGGCACGCACTACCATGCCCGGCTAATTTTTTGTATTTTTAGTAGAGACTGTTTTGATCTGTTGGCCAGGATGGTCTCAATCTCTTGACCTTGTGATCCACCCTCCTCGGCCTCCAAAAGTGCTGGGATTACAGGCATGAGCACTGCACCCGGCAACTGAAGAGGTTCTTTAGCTCTGTACTTTATAATAACAACCAAATAAGTAAGTATTATCAAGTCACAGAACAAAACTGAAAAGTATATGATTAAATAAAAATATATTTGTGTTTTATATGTAAACATATTATAAATGATATAGATTAGGATTCTGACATTAAATTCAATTTTTTTCATAAAATGTACTTTTGTGGCTAAGTGAAATATAAGGCTTGTCTTTCACAACCCAGGTCGGGGTTGACGAACCTTGTCTTTGTCCTACGTTACACACACTTCATGCTGCTTCACGGCATTTAATAATAGCCCCGTAGAATCCACAGTCTGTGAAAGTACTCAAGAGTTACACTTTAGGCAGTCCTCATTCACATGTATTTCTACAGGCCAGTTATCCTTGCTTTTCACTGTATGAAACTTGAGGCAATTCCTTCTGCATTTGCTGCGTTCTTAAAGCGCCTGCCACCTCCTTTGTGCTAAAATGTTTTATCTCTCTTTGTAGGGTGTTTTCACTCTCTGCCATCTAAATCTGTCCTTCTCCATTGTAGTCAATCACTTTCACTTGACCGTTTCTGAATTATGTTGTGGCAGCATGAATGTTTTACAGTACTTCACTCTAAGGAAGGGAGAATTGATTCCAAATCTAGCATAATGAGACCAACCTCCTTACCTCCCACATTAACATCAAACATTTCCTTGCACTGTGGATTTTGCTTTTTGGCTATCACCTGCATGATTGCAGGTTATAGTCCACTGTCCCTTTTCAGAACACAAGTCTGCAGTTGACAACAGCTAACATTTTTTTGAATAATTACCATGTGCAAAGACTTGTTATAAATGCTTTACCTCTATAAATTCATTTAATCCTTACATCAACTCTATGAAGTAGATTTTGTTATTTTCCTCATCTTTATAGATAACCTGAGATAGAGAGAAATTAAACAATTTGTCCAATTCATACTTTTAGTTAAAAGAGTAACCAGGATTGAGATCTAAGCAATCAGGATCCCAAATCATCAGTGGTTACCAAATCTTGAAAATGGTTTTTAGCCTGGATAAAAGTGCTTCAGTAGGAAGAAACAAATAAACAGAGGATTGAAACACAGTCAACCTAATTCACATTAAGTATGACAAATACGTGGGCTGGTAGCTCCATATATTTAGTAGGTCCTTAGCCTGTAGAGAGCTACTCATCCACTGAGCCGCAGTTTACACACCGACTCACAGCTAATACAACAAAAACTTGCCCACTTGCAACAGGCTATTCTACTCTGTTCTATTGTTGATTTCTTTTTGAGGCAGAGATGGCTAGATTCTCCCAGTACTCACTCCTGTTTCTTGAGTAAATGTGCTCTTCAGCCAATTTTCAGCCTCTCTCCCTCTTAGGAATGACCCAGTGACTGAGTTCCTGTCAATGAGACAAGGGCAGATGTATATGGGGCATTTAGGGAATCTCTCTTGAAAGGGGGGTTAGTCTTTTTTACTCTCTTGCTTAGGTATTGGATGTGATGTTACAGTTGTACATGTAGACACCAGCACGGACCATGAAGAAGACAGTTGTCTTCTGGGAACAGCTGTGAAGTAAGCTGGAGGGAATCTGAATCTGAATACAACTTTGAGGTGCTACTCTACCAGCTCACTTCCAGGCTACTTTTAAATATAAGAGAAATAAACTTCTGTCTTGTTTAAGCAATTGTTATTTTAGATGTTGTATTATATAGTTGAAGTTAACCCACACATACTCTAAGTAGAAGAGTTTTGAACTAAAGGACAATACCAAATCAGGTAAACTGGTTAATAATAATTTGCACATAATATAATTTAGAGTACAGTTAGTTGCTTATTTTGAAATACAAATGTATTTACTTACATCACTTTTCACATCTTCAAAACATTATCTACTAGAAAGTATAATGATCAAGACAATAACAGAATACCTTTTTGTATTAGTTCATTCTCAAAGTGCTATAAAAAACTACTTGAGACTCGGCAATTTACAAAGAAAAGAGGTTTACTTGCTTCATCGTTTTGCAGGCTATACAGGCATCTGCTTCTGGGGAGGCCTCAAGAAACTTACAATCATGGCAGTAGGGGAAGCAGGCACATTTTATATGGCTAGAGTGGGAGGAATAGAGCAAAGGGGAAGGTGCTGTATACTTTTAAACAATCAGATCTTGTGAGCACTCATTCACTACCAGGAGAACAGCAAGGGGAAATCCGCCCCCATATTCCAATCTCCTCCCACCAGGCCTCATCTCTAACACTCGGGATTACAATTTGACATGAGATTTGGGTGGGGACACAATTCAAACCATATCACTGTTAGCATAAAAGAAGTATTTTTAAACAAAAATATACTCTTTGGTTCTCTTAAAATTGGTTCTTTACTTTTTTAGGAAAATGTGTTCTCATTTTTGCTTCAATGGATAAGTATAGGATTTGGATATTTAAAAGTATTTTAGGCAGACTTCTGTTACTGTGTCTTTTTACTCATCTTTTTTTTTCTTACTTTTTAATGAAAAGCACAATGTTAGTGCTAATATCTAAATAAAACTTTCCTTTCTACCCTTTCCCATTTCCCGTAATGAATTTGTTGCCTCTTAAAATGAATCAACTGAGATCTGAATACTGACTAGCTGGTGAGCAGAATCTGCCTTTCATTGCTCTAAAAAGTAGTTGCTAGTGTGACTTATTCATGGTTATTTTTACCAAATCTCTCTCCTCTAAACACTGAAGTCATTGCTACTTTTGACATGGCATGCTAGGTTTGGGAGGTTAGTTGGTTTGGGAGTGGGTAAACCTGACCTCCAGTTCTCATTCTGTTACTAATGCATTGAATAATCTTGAGTAGTAATAGGCACTAAACATTTTTGACTGCTCACTGCAGACACTTGTCTTATTACTTTATATATATTAGCTCATTTTGTCAATACAACAACCCATTGAGAGGAGTATTCATTATCAGTTCCAGTTTACAAATTAGGAATTTTAGAGATTAAGTAATTTGCTTAAGATATTAGAGTTTCATCTAGACTTAAACCTCCGCCTGTCAACCTACAGATCCTGCACTCATAACCTCTACTCTGTAAGTCAAGTTATATAACCATTATAATACCAATTACTTTTCTCTAAAATAAGGTTGATGTTTAGCCAATCCTTTTGATACCTGATATATCAAAGAGTCCATGATTGACATTGTGTAAATAATTATTATGTATGACTTGTTATGAACCATAGGGATCTCATATACCTAACAGTCTCCCAATACCTCCCCATGCTCTTGCCAGATACTTTGTGAAAAAAAGAATTTCTTGAGGCCACTGAAAAGCTTCAGCTTTCTGATAGAGGTTATCAGCTGGCTTGGGGCAGCTAGAGAAAGTTCTATATCATTCACAAAATGGACTATTAATTTAGACAGTAGAAAACTTTGTCTCCATATGTTTTCTTTCTGTCTTCCATCTGACAGTGATACGGAGTACGTCTACCTCCCTTTCTTATGATACTGTAGTTGGCTGGATCCTAATGATATGGAATGTAGTCTGCATCTTGAAGTGCTTTATACCTTGCAGAATTAGAAAACTTTGATACAAACGTTGTCCATTGGTGTATTAAGTTCTCATTGATCTGCCGTGTTTCCATAGTAGTTTGCTAACTATTGCATCAAGATGCTTATGAGTCTTTTCATTGCTTCTGCATTTTCCACAAGATGGCATTGTAATTGAAAGTTAAGGGTCTGTGGAATTCTTTTTTTTTTTACATTAAATTAACTAAATACAGAAGAAAACTAAAGTTGGCCTCAGCTACTCTTATTGGCATTGTTCACTTGGTTTTAATGAGATCTGAAGTGTTTTATGGAGCATAGACAAGTATGGTGCTTCATGCGTAAAATGTGGCTTGGTCATCTCCCTTAGCATTCTGCCATACTCCAGTAAACTGTGGCATAACTCTTCTCTGTTTTACTAATGTACTCTTTTACACATTTACTTGGCCAGTGACTTTAAAAATAATTTCTGAATATTGTTAGATTGTCACTATTACAAATCAGAGTTTTTAGTGAAACATAATCACATGATATACATTTTCTGGGTTGAACAAAAAGAATAGAACCTGGAAGATTTTATTTGGCTTAATGTAGTAAAATACAAGTCATCATATTATAAACTTAGTGAACAGAGTATGTGACATACAGTAGAGATTTGATACATGATAAATATACAAATAAGACGTAATAGGAGGTAGTGGTGATAAAAGGCAAGAGCCACATTAATAAATTCCTAACAAATATTTATTTAAAATTTTGTATGACTGAGGAATGACATATTTTGTATTCTCCAGAATATGGTAAAATTTCTAACATATCTGAATATTTTAGTTTGATTTTGGTGTTTGGATTTTTTCAGGGTTAAAATCTGGCTCATCTTCAAGGGTAGACTGCATGAGTACTGACTGGTAAAACTCATGTTGCCTGTGATAAAGGTGATGTTTGGAAGTGCAGCAGGAGGAATTATTAAGAGTCAATGACTTATGTACAGTTGAGAAAATTTTAAGGTAAAATTAACGATGAAACCCTTCACTCTGGACCTTGGGTGGTAGGAAGAGAGAGCAGCTATTCCCAGATGTCTTTCCCTAAAGAAGTATGATGCACAAGGTTCATTTAATTGGTTCCAGCAATATATGGATCTCTCTTGCTAGCAATTAAGATAAAAGATAAGTAACAAGCTGTGACGAACATTCCATCTTAAAGTCTGAACTTGAGTAATTAAATATAGACAGAAAGTGTACTTTCTCTAGTCCTTACAGAAGTCATGATGAAAGAAATGATCCATTCTGACCCAAGCAGAGAATTCCACAGGCAATTTGAGGTAGAGAAGACAATCAGCAGAACATGTTGAATGGGCATAAATAAAGGGCCTTGTGCAAAAGCTGAAGGAGTTTAGCTCTACCTTTGAAACAATAAAGGGTTTTAAGCAGGAGAGTATCGAAATGTGATTTATTTATTGGAGCACTCCCTCCGGCATGTGAATAGAAATGGAGTAAAAGATGCAGCTGAAGCTGAGAGGCTGTTTTCTTTTAGGCAGATAATGAAGACAGGAACTAGAGCAGATTAGTTGGAATACAGAAGTCATGGATTTGAGAATTATTTATGAGAAAAATCCCTTCCAGGCTTGGTAATGGATTGAACGTGGGAAAGGGAGGAGGCTTAGACTGACTCTCAGCTTGCTAATATGGGTGACTGGGAAGATTTAAATTTCATCCACCGAGTTAGGAAATCTAGAGAGATGGGTATTTTGGGAAGATGATGCATTCAGTTATTCAGAGATTTTTTTTTCTTTTAAAGTGCACATGATTTTGGAGAGGAAATTCATTAAGCTTTAGTAACTATTTAAAACTGGAAATATTGTTATTTACAGAGGAAGAAACAAGAGAAAGAGGAAGTTGGAACCCTGGCAGGGACCATACCCACTTCACTGCTCTGCCTGGCATGTCTCAGCCTTTGTTGCTGTATTTCTAAAATATATCTAAGCAGTGTATCTTTACCCTGCAGAGGATCCAGGCTTTGGCTCAGCTCAACCAATAAGCTTAGATATTGGGGGGCTCATTATGGAAAGTTCTGTTGTTTAAGGAGTCAGATGATCAAAAGAGGATTACTGCAAATCTACGCCTTTTCTTTTACTTTCTTTTTTTTTTTTTTTTTTTTTTTTTTTTTTTTTTTTTTTTTTTTTTTTGAGACGGAGTCTCCTTTGTCGCCCAGGCTGGAGTGCAGCGGCACGATCTCACCTCACTGCAACCACCACCTCCTGGATTCAAGCAATGATCCTGCCTCAGCCTCCAGAGTAGCTGGGACTGCAGGCGTGCGCCACCATGCCCAGCTAATTTTTGTATTTTTAGTAGTGATGGGGTTTCACCATGTTGGCCAGGCTGGTCTCAAACTCCTGACCTCAAATGATCTGCCCACCTTGGCCTCTCAAAATGCTGGGATTACAGGCATGTACATATTTTTAAAGAAATATTTTTCTTTATTTTTTTCAGACGAAGACAAGGCATCCTTATTGCCAACATCCTTAGCATTAGGAGTCAGAGTGCTGATCTTCAGAGAAGTCCTGGCCGGTTCTATAGTTGCTTTATTGTTCTAATGCAAACTTACAGGTTTGTGGATTCATAGTGCAGGCATAGGGCTCATGCAGGTTGACCTCATATGTCAATTAGTACTTTTCTTCTGTAAAACATCTCTTTAGCATGCATCTTTAATTCAATTTGAAGAAGGTTATTAAGATGTATTGATATATTGTGTTTTTCTTCCACATGAGCAGTATGAGACTAAGAACTTCTGTAGGTTTTATGTAAATCATAGATTCTTTCCCTAATTTTAGATAGTTAAGATTAGTGTAAAGAAAATAATTTACAGGTTCTTCATTTGTTTTTAGTATCTAAAGTACAGTTGCTTTATATATAGTTCTAGCAAAACATCCCAAACGTGACCTGTTCATTGTCATGACGCTTCTGGGATATCTGTATTCTGTAAATTGAATTTGACATTTCTAGAAGATTGAGAATATATGAGAAGTCTTGGAAGATACAAAAGCTGATTCACCTGAGAATGGGGTAACAAGAAAATTAACGCCATCTTCTGTTCTGGAAAAGGTAGTGCCACATATAAAAATTGACTTTTTGACATGCACAGAGAGTAATGAGTAATATGTGGTCATTATGAGTCTTCCTTGAAACTTGGGGATCAAAGGGAAGCAAAATGAAAAAGAAAATTTGTCCAAAATAAAAGATAAGAGAGAGAATCATTGTTCAAAACATTAAATAGAAAGCCATAAATCTTTTCTTCATCTCAGGAAGAACTTCATGGCATAAATAATAAGATTGTTTAGTGTTTAATTATTTGATGCATAGGCAATATTACAACCTAATTTTTGGTCTCCATGGAAATAATTAAGTCCTTATGTGAAACACATCTGACACCAATAATCCTTTGAGAGTAGAATAATTTAATGGGATCTCAAGTTCTTCACAAATAGTATCTAATTTGATTACTGAAAAGATGTTCACACAAAAAAGATAAACACCAAGATTAATAGCACTCAAGGTGATATTTAGAACCATAATTTTTTTTCTTAGTTTCATAGCAACCAGGAACTAACTACACAGATTTCTTTTTAAATGTCTTACTGCTTTTCAGAACTTCAACACACAGTTTGTACAGATGGTCAGTGGAAACGTTTCTTATAGAATTGTTCAGTGAATAGTGATCTTTAAGAAAATGCATTTTTCCTTAAAATTTGCATAGCAGAGGCATCAGATAATTGTACATCTCATTTTGGAACTAAACCCAGTATGTTTAACTTTAGTTATTTTCATGGTAAATCATAAAACTAAAGAAGATGTTTCTGTAACTGAACTTCATAGTTATTTTACTTTCTTCTTTTGCCAAGTGTTGCCCTGAAGAACAACTGAGACTTATTTAAGAAAATCTTGGGTATTATAAGTAATAATCCTCCCAACAATAGATCAGTACATGTCTATTTCCAATTCAGTATAGAGCACAGTCAACTAAAAAGAACAGTTTCAAGAGCACTCATCTGTTAGCATACTAAATTAACATTAAAGAGCAACTACTTTATTTCTGGGGGCAAATTCAGCATTTAGAATGCTATTAGAATAGTTCCACTTTTTATTTTTCTTGGAATTCTTTATGACAGATTCTAAGAGCATCATAAGAATGAAAGTATTTTTAGTGGCAAGTTGAAGCACACAATCTTAGAACTAGGTTTTCTAAATTGAGTTTGTTTCAGTTTTTTTATTTTTTATTTTTTAAATGTATTTATTTTTATTTTTTTTACAATTATAAATATTTTATGGATATTTTGGAACCCTTGTATTAATTCTATAAATAAATATTAGCCCATATCTATAACAAATGACTCATGCTTCTTTCTAATGAATTGACCACTATATTTCTGAAGTTATGAAATGGCCAACAGACCATAGAAAGATAATTCTTTAGGCTCCTGCTTGAAACCAACAGCTTCAGCAAACTGCTGGCCTTGATTCCGGGCCAAATGTTTCAGTTTTTAGTATAGACCCACTAATAACTAAATAGAGGAGAAAAATTAATACTTATCCTCTAGTACCATTATTAGAAAAAAAATTCTAAACTGTGTATGATAAATTACGTGTTTATATTTTTCCAGCTATCTCATTTGATTTGTTTTCTCAGTTTCTTTATGAGGCTATATATATATATATATATATATATACATGTATAAAATGATTTAAAATTAAGGAGCTATGAGTAGTGGCTTTAAGCAGCTTTGTAATTTCTCCCAGAGCCAGTTATCATGCACAGTAAAGGATGAAACGCTGTGAAATAATAAATGTTATTATGCACCACTAGAAATAAATTTCAATTGTTTGTTGAGCATAAAAACACATTTTTTTTGTAAACAGAAATGGTTTTAATAGTTTCTTGAATCTACACATCATGTATAAAAATGACTTTTTTCTCCTAGGAGTTCAATAAAACTCAAATACCATTTTTCCTAATGATTTGGAAAATGATTTAAAAGGAACATTATTTTATGCGTTTGTTTCTTTGAATGAAGATGTGATTATTTCACACTGCATGCCTGTATCAAAACATCTCATGTACCTCATAAATACATACACTTACTATGTACCCACAGAAATTTTTAAAAATGTAAAAAAAATAACAACAAAGAAAAACATGATTTGCTGTGAAAGACAATTCCTGCATTACATGGGCTTGGTTTCACATATCATTCTTGACAGGAAACTCCGAAGCATCAGAAAAAGAACAAGTAATAAAACTATTTCTTACATAAGAAATAGTTTTTTTATTTAAATTATTTAAAAAAATACAGCATAATCACTACCTGGCTTACCTAGTAATTCCAATTGTCTAGTTTAGTCCTTTGGCCCCTAATAGTTTTGGATATTAATCTTAGATTAAAATGTCTTATTCTGTTGACCTTGATTCAATTCTACAATGAATTATTTGTTGGTTACTATGTTCTTGAACTGTGATAAACAGAATATAGAAACAGAAGAAAACAGAAAGGCATGAATTGCCCCTGTACTTAAGGCATTTATAATGAAGAGTACAAGTCATCTTTCAGTGATTAATAAAAATCATGGTGCCACCACAGCCACTTCTTCTAATCTAAATAATACTGCCTGCACTCAGCCCCCTGACTGGGAATGTTGTGCAAGTTGTACTAGATCCAGAGATGAGCATTTGACCAGCAATATTCTATCTGTGGTCTTGCCAGCAACTCTGGAGGGATTCACAGGAAGGGTTCCATCAACAGGGCATCATTATCATTGCCTCTTTCTGAAATGGTGGCAGGGAGGGCAAAGCAGACATGCAGACAACACACACACACACACACACACACACACACACACACGTACTGTTTAGAAATTAACCAGCACTTGGGAGTTGCCTGGAGTTATAGTGCTGAAAAGGATTTCTTTATTTTTTTCTTTTTGGCCTATAAACAAATGGTAAAATAGACTTTATTTTTAAATATCCAGAGCAAGTAATTCTATATTTTTATAATGTTTGCATGTTTAGCTATTCTTGCAGCTTAATTCTTCTCTATATTTAGCACTCTCTTTGCACAATATGGATTCTATCTATCTATCATCTATCTATTTTTACTGATACAAAATTTTATGTAACCCTGAGCTATATCCTCCTATTTCTTCCTTTTTTTTTTTTTTAACTTTTATTTTAGGTTCAGGGATCCATGTGTAGGTTTGTTATTTAGGTAAATTTGTGTTGCAGCCCTTTGTTGTACAGATTATTTCCTCAACCAGGTACGAAGCCTAGTATTCAAGTTATTTTTTTCTGCTCCTCTCCCTCCTCCCACCCTTCACCCTCAAGTAGGTATGAGTATCTGTTGTTCCCCTTTGTGTTCATGAATTTTCATCATTTAGCTCCCACTTTTACGTGAGAGTATGCATATACCCTCATTTTTCTCTAACATTATTTCTTGTGTGATCATTTTATGAGGTTTTCAAGTTCTAATTTTTAAAGTTTTTGATTTTATGAATTATTTTTTATTTTGCTATTTTTTTTACAAATAGCATTTGTAATAATCTTACATAATTAGTTGTGGTGTTCTGGAACTTTAGTAAGCAGAGAAGCAAGGAGTGCAAAATGAGCTGATTTTCTAAGAAACTTATCTTATTGATGAAATGAAAGGAAAATGATCTTGCTTACAGATCAACATCTCCACTGAGTGTTATTTGAAATCAATAGATCCCACCAACAATACGATTATTATCAGTTAATGATTTCTTTGTCCTGGGATCCAAAGAAAATAGCAGATAGGTTATTCCCCATAAATGTCTGTTTTTAGTTCAATGTAAGTATAATTTCTAAGGTAATGTTTGCCAATGTCTCGCATTCAATGCTAGATTTTAATGATATATCATGATCCTCTGAATTATGTACAAATCATAAGTATTAGGATTTTTTCCTAATTAGAACTAAATATAGTACATCAAGTTTAGTGGTTTTTGAAAGAATTCTTGATCTCATGCCTCTGGGTAGAAAGGCACATTTTCTGGTTTTTCATTCCAGCTTCTCCCATACATTGGTCTATTTTCATTAGTGTATAGATATGTGGTCTGGCAAATATGAAAGATTCAATGTAGCTGGAAGACAACTTTAAGATTTGACATGTTTAATATGCTCAAGGGGCCAATAATGTAAATGAAGACACATGATTTGAAAGCATTTACAGCACCATAGTCTTGAAGACTTAAACATTAAGCTCATTATCCTTCTGGAAAGGAGGCAAAATAGGGAACTACAGCCATCTTATAGTTACCTGGTCTTGTTACATTGCACAACTTGCATTACATTTTTGTTTACTTTTGTTGTGCCTGTACTCTGTCTCCTAACTAACTGTAACATTAATTTAAGGCAGAAATTATTTCTTAAATATATCTCTACCTTTAGCACATGGCACAGTCTCTTTTGTAGAGGGTGACAGTCTACAAGAGGAACATTTTTGTTGTTGTTGAATTATTTGTAATTGGGTCTCCATTCTTTGGCATGGCAAAAATGAAATGGCATTAAAGTCAGGTGTTCTCTTCCTTTTGCCCAGGGGACTGGAGTGTGAGAGGTGAGGGACACTAAGATAGGACAAGTATTACACAGGGTTGGGAAGACATGAGCTCTGGGCTTTACTGGCCACATGTCCACCTATCAGCTATTGACACATCCATTGTTTTATTTCAGCCTCGGAAGAGTAAACAGATTGCTGCTGTTTGATCCTTCATATTTGTGCTCAAAGTCCCATCAGCTCCATCCTCTTCAATGCATCAGAAGGAATTTGGCTACTTCCATACTATGCTGAGCTGTAAGAAACTCTAAAGTTTTATAGATAAATACTGAGGTTTGCCAAATTCCTGAGTACAAGTCTCTTTTTCCCCTATTCTTTAGATATATAAATGTATCTGAAGGTCCTGTCCTTTGAACAGAAAATCTGTATCTAGTTGGGCAAGAAATGAGGTGTGGGAAGCAAGGAAGTCTAGTTTCCACTTCTTCTGTGGTCCCCCAAATCTTAGATGTTTTGTTCAAGCAAGAGTTATATTTTTTCAGGCTTAATGTTAAAAGTTTAAAAGCTAATTTTAACTTTTTAAAGCTTAAAAGTGAGAAGGAAATCATAGGCTGGAGGGCCAAAATGTAGAAAATATGCATGTAATATCTCCAAATACATACTTAAGCATTTAAGATAAAATACGCAAGGAATAGATGTCATTGATGATGATTAGTTTATGGCACATTGAGGACCTACATTTTAATTAGTACCTTCTCTACAAGAGGCTAAATTTATATCATCTTTTTGATTTATTAAATATGGGCTCTCTTTTCCAGATCAGTGATAAATAAACACAAAAGAGCCAGTTTGAAAAAAAAATTTGCAACCTTTCTGTATGTATACTGAATCACATTAAGACACTCATTTATCTTTTCTCCATCTTGTTTGTCCATCTTAGTTTTAGAAGGAGTATTTTACCTTTTGTTACAGAAGATTATGATCTAAGATCAAGGAATATTGGAGGAGGGTCTAGGAGGTAGCTGAGCTCAAATGACTACTAATGATTTTTTGAAACAAATCATTTTATTGCATTGAGGAGAAAATGACTTGAAGTTAAATTTTGTGCAAGAGGTTGATGATTATGAGATGGAAACTATGGGGAAAAGTTTAGCAACGGAACAAGCCTTGACTTGTTTCTAACTGGAATGCGTCCTTGGTAGAAAATGAGGTTGGTTGATTTTAGTAGATAATTTCTCAAGATTTCATAGAATTATATAATTCTAATAAAAGGTAAAGAATTTCAGCTTCAGAAAAATGCTACCAATATTGATAAGTTGACTTTTTTTAATGATTATAATTTTTCTGACATATTAAGGAAAGATAAATGAATCTGTGAACTATCATCCTTGAGAATAAGAGGTTTCTTGACAATGATAAATTCTGGGGAATTGACATTCCTATGTTATTTTTTCCATTTTATTCACAGATTTATTTCATGTAAAAAGAAAATATAATTTTACTTTAATATAGCTATTTGTAAATAAGACATGTGCATTAGTGAGAATTATTAGTAACAATCAGTAACAACATCTTAAAAGTTTAAGACATTATCAGTTATTTGAAGTGAGTTTATTATTTAACATACCGTGGTACTATTCTCTTGTGTGATTTTTTTCTCTTTAACTTTTAGTTGACATATAATAATTTTACATATTTTGGGGACACAGAGTGATAGATATGTCAATACATGTGTACAATGTGTAATGATCAAGTCAGGCTAATTAGCATATTCTTCACCTGCAACATTTGTCATTTCTTTATGTTGTGATTATTCAAAATCTTCTCTCGTAGCTTTTTGAAAATAATGTGCATTGTTATTTTAGAATTTTAGCTGCATGTGGAAAATATGCAGAAGTTTTTACTATTTGTCCATGGTAAATAAAAATATTAAATGTAGTCTATACAAAATAAATACTTTGAATAAATAAGATTCTTTTATTTTTTTTAATAAAATACCAATTTATCAATCTTTGAAGTAAAGAACACTAACAAAACTTGAGGGTTTTAGAATGGGACAATACCTAATTCTCAATCTCCTCATTTGGTCATCCTCTTCATTAGGACCCTGGTGTTCTGATTTTCCTTAGAATGCACAGTATATAAATTCTTAGAGGTACCTTAGAATGTACAGTATATAAATTCTTGAAGGTACCTAATAGCAAATAAAAAAATATAGCACTTTGCTGATTATATAATTGACTCTGCTCCATCTTTCAGTTCTCTCCTGCATCTAATATTTTACTCCATTCCTACTTCTTAGAAGTTAGATTTAAGCTTAAATGCCCTTTATCTTGAACTCACCATTCAACAGTTCATCTTTCTCAAAATTTTCTGTACCTCTATTTTATTATACTTAATAGTAATTTGTAATTACATATATATATGTAAGTTGCATTTATTTGGTTAGTATTCATTTTTCCAACTTGGATGCAATTTGTTTAAGGGTGAAGATTTTGCCATTTTGGGGGTCACTGTCCCATTTCACAGTACCTAACATGACGTCTAACACATAGCACAATGCATTTATTTGCAATGAGTAAATTAAGATGTGACTAGATGAGTGGGTGGGTCCACTATGACCAAAGTAATGTGTTTGGGGTTTTACAAATGATGTTGGACACTTAGACTATGTCTTGTTCATAAATTTATTTGATGAAAACATTTAGATTCATCAAATATATGAAAATCTAAAAGCTCCTGTTCTAAAAAATAAATAAAACTTGAATGATTTCTTTACTATACTTAGCTTCCTTCTTCCCACAAACAAAATGAGACAAAACAAACATAAAACCTCCTGTGCACCCTGTAGCAAACAACACAGCCCTGGTATTCATGGGCATTTAGAAAAGTGTAGCATATGAACATAATGGATACATTGGTAATGTGAAATTTTTATGTAAATGTTTAAGTTACCAGAAAGCATTCAGAGGTTAAGGATCAAAGGCGTTTTTAGTGTTATTTGGGGAAATTACTTATTTCTTGTTACATGTCCTGCTACGATCTATTTCAAAATAAAATATTTCTGCCAGAGCAACTCAACACTTGAAATTCAGGCTAGGTACCTCTAAGAATTTATATACTGTACATTCTTAGAAATTATCATTAAAGAATTCCGAGCCAGATTTGACCACTGATGTAGTGCTATATTCTGACTCTAAATAGTTTCAAAATGAGTGCAAATATGAAGGAGTGGGAGGGAAATACACCGGGGGCTGTACATGACTTCTCGTTTATTGCAAAATGCAATTGCAGTGAATGTAAAAGCTCTTAGCTTACTAGTTAGTAATATCCACTTTACATTATTGGCTTGATTTGCTTCTTTAGCATTTAATAGACTGTTGCTAGAGGCCTCACAGTTTGCATTTCCCCCTGCAACTTGTTCTGTGTTCATGGATTATCTTCAGGGACATAAATACTTGTTTCTCTCCCTTTGGTTATAGCTAATCATGTAACATAGTTTCTGGCATCTCTTCTGCAATCTCCTGCTTATGATCTTAATTGCAAGCTTCTGTACTATTTCATTCCTTGCAATCTTCTAATCTTTAAGGATTAATTTATAATTTGATGTTTTCAAGAATGTGTTTTAGGAAGAAATAGCTTGCAGTAGTCTGTTGGAAGGGATTGCATAGAGTATCTGCTTGATACCTTAAGGCATGCAGTGAATAGGGATAGGGAAGCTTTTATTCAGATTCATCACTCAGGGTGTTGATTACCCAATAATGCCCATAGGGGCTATAACTTTTCTCTTTCCTAATAGCAAATAAGAAAATAAAATGTCTCTTTATTTTGTCTCTCATGAAGTTTCACTTAAGATCCTGGGCGGAAAGGTGTGTGTATTGGTGAGTGTGTGTATGTGTGCACGTGTGTGTATGTGTTGGTGAGGAGGGGATTGGGAGATGGGGGTATATGGGTGCAGTGGTTGTGGTAGGAAGGGTGTGGTAGAATAAGTTAAACCCCATGAGCTGTGTGGTTAGTTAATATTAGTTCTTCCGAGATGACACAAAAATGGCATGACTACAATTTCATATAGATGTCTGAATGGTGATTTGTTAAGTATCTACTCTGTGCCATGCACAATGAAAGATAATCTATGCACACAACCTCATGCATTCCTCATTTAATCCTGTGAAGTATTAAAGACAAGGAGTAGGGAACTAAGCTCTGAAAAGTAAAATGACTTGTCCAAGCTGGTCAAATATTTTAGCTTCCTTTCCTTTTGGTGTCCTTGCTAAGTATTCTGCCCCACTGCAAATGAGTTTTCATTTCTTGAAAGGGACATATGCACTCTGATGAGAAAAATCAAGTTTTCTGCCTTTATTGTACTGGAATAAATCATAAAGTTTCGTCACGAATCATGTTCCATGGGTCATAAGATTGAAAAAAGAAAACAAAACTAAGCTGAGTAGATAGAAACTGTGGATGTTCACATATTAGCATGACTTATTCCAAACTGGAGGGAAATCATGAACCATCCCAAGAAGCAGAAATAAAATTACAGACCCAAGTGTGGGCATGTGGAAATAATAGTGTCCAACTACTCCAGAAAGATGAACCTCTATTAGCGATTTTTAAAGATCTCTTTTGGAAGTCTTATAATTGTAAACATGAAAATAAACTTGTAATTTTGTCTATCTGAACTCACTCCCTCCTTCTACAGATAGACTTTATTCTTTCTCTAGGCTTTAATAGCATGTGAATTAGAATCCTTTTTTTTTTCTTTTTTGACAGTTTCTCACTCTGTCATCTAGGCTGGAGTGCAATGGTGCGATCTCAGATCACCGCAACCTCCACCTCCTGGGTCCAAGCGATTCTCCTGCCTCAGCCTCCCTAGTAGCTGGGATTACAGGCCTGCACCACCATGCCCAGATAATTTTTGTAGAGATGGGATTTTTCCATGTTTGCCAGGCTGGTCTTGAACTCTTGGCCTCAAGTGGTTCAGCTACGTCATTCTTGCAAAGTGCTGGGATTACAGGCGTGAGTCATAGTGCCAAGCTCAACATATCCTTTATAATCGAACTTACAAACATTTTAAAAGTGTTATTAAGGCCTTTTTTTCCCCCAGCTTTATGTTCTGTAACTAAAATTCTCAATATTTCCCAACCTTTTAGTCATGACCCCCGGGGTTAGTAAAGATTTTCTTTTTCTCAGAAGTTTGCAAAATTTAATTTGTTTTAAAGATTTTTAAACTACTAAATTATATTTTTAAATCAAGACATGTTAAAACTTGTCACGTTTTGGAACAATGTATTTATGTAGAAGTGTTTAATGAATCAGATGTAAAAGAGAATAGCCCATAAGAAACTCAGTGTATTGGAGTTCCCAGAGAGTTAGAAAGGGAGAAGAGGAGTTTTCTATTCTGTAGTGTTCAGTTGGAAGCATCATCAGTCACAGTTATATATGTGACTTGAGGCTGGATTTGCCATCACTACTTTCCAAAAGAGCCATTCAAGTTCTGAATGCCCCATTGATCCAACAGGATGTGCTCTGCGTATGTCGGCAGTATCTGTCTCCTAATTCAGAGACCGCTACTGTCCATACTCCTCTGCTGGACCACCTGTCCTCAGTGCCTCTGCTCTTGTCTCCTGCACAGTCCTAGCCAATCATTTGTCTTCTCTCTCAGGGCATCCTCTGACCTTCCCCTTTCTTCACGCCATTCCTCTGGCAATTAAGTTTTCTCTGCTGTACTTTGCTTTGATTCCTCTGTCAAAGTCAGCCAAATTCATGACCAGTGCCCGCATTTAACCCTTTTAGAATGGTTTCCCATACACTTTGGAAAACTCTCGTTCCTTTTGCTGTATATAATATTGAACCATTGATACTCTTTTTTATTTTCCTGTCAGTTTTATTCCTTGATACTTTATCTGCTCACTCCCTAAATATATAAATTCAGTAAGTTTCTGACCTGGGCCTTCTTTATTGGCTGAGCATTTTCTACTTGGGTAATTTTGCCCACTCCCAAGGTTTAGCTAACAGTGCTGTGCTCATGATTCCCTCATGTACAAATTCAGCCCTATCCACTCTCCTGAGTACCATAGTAAACTCCTTTTCTATTGGGTAGACACTTTAACCTTTTTTTTTTTTTCTGTAAAATACAGTGTGTTTAGATCCAGACTTGCCATCTAAAGACAGCCTTACAATTAGTCTGTGTTCCTTGTGTAAACTAACGGCTTCTTTAACCCAGGTTAGAAAACAAATACATAGGACCTCATTTTACTTTCCTCATTTGTTAATTCTTAGCAATTATATCTTCAAAATAGTTCATTTTTTCATCTCTATCTTTCAGTTTCTACTTAACCATTGCCATAGATTCTGCTACCATATCTGGTACTCCAATCTCTAATGCATTTTCTCCTTTAGAATTTTTTTCACATGGTCATGGTAGCTATTACTCCTCTGTGAAATGTAAACGTCTCTCGTTTTCAATATATTAAATACTTTAATTATGTGTAAGGGCATTTTAAGATCTGGTGTTGTCTTAATTTATAGTGTCTTTAAAAAAAATAAAATTTCTTCAAAGATCCTATGCTAGGCAACCTAAGCATTCTATGTGTTTGTGTTTCTGTTTCAGCTTTTTCTTCTCTCCCCCATTTACTCAGATCTCCCTTATCCTGTAATGATCAGTTTAAATGTCACTCCCTTTTTTGGTGCCACCCTGAATGAGACTGGACAAATGGGTAAATTCTCCCTCTTTACCATTTGCATTTAAGTATCTGGTGCATTGACGTATTTGTTGCACTCAAACTAGTATTACTTGAGAGGCTGAGGTGGACAGATTGCTTGAGCTTAAGGCGTTCCAAACCAGCCTGGACAACATAGCAAAACCTTGTCTCTAGAAAAAATCCAAAAATTAGCTGGATGTGGTGGCACACACATGTAGGCCCAGATAGTCTGGGGCAGGGGTTGAGGCAGGAGAATTGCTTGAGTCCTGGAGCTGAGATCACTCCACTTTAGCTTGGGTGACAGAGTGAGACCATCTAAAACAAACAACTAGTATTATTATTGATTTCATGCATGTTTTTCTTCATCAGTTGTAAAAATATGAGTTCAAGGGTAGAAATTGTTCAAAACATTGGGAAGGGCCTGTAGAGGAGATTTAGGGTACAGTTTTGAAATTTTAGGTTATGTTGAGACCGTCATGGCAAGATCAGAAGCTAAGGCACAGGTTTTGGGATCTATGGGTATCTTAAAAGCTCACTGTGTCCAGAAATAAACTCCCATAAGTATATACCAGTTGGCTCTAGTCAGCCACATATATGATTTATGGTTGGAGAAATTGCTTCAGCTGGGGTATTTATTGTAGCAGAGAGCTAAGAGTGTTCATTAATTTCAATAGTTGTGATGATGATGTTCTACAGCGATGGAAGTAGGGAGAAAGGAGAGGAAGAGACTTAGAATTGAATTGAGTGCCTGTTGTTTTAGAAGTGTTCTAGTTCTAGGAGAATAAGCTTAGATGTCTTAAATTTTGACTTTGATTCCTGTTGTTTACAGGTTCCAGGGCTCTATATTTGTTTGGTTCCTATAATTTTCTTCTAACAGAACACATTTGCTAATAGAATTCTGGTAGATAGTGAATTCTATTGCAAATTGAAATATTTCATATTGAACAAATATACTTGGGTTTTTTAAATGTAGTTTAATTTATAGAAAAGAATCCATAATCATGTTTATCTTTGTTTCAGAAAACTGAGTGCCATAAAAGTTACCTGTTTTTGTGTTAGTGCCACCTCTCTAAGATATTTTCTTCTGTAAGAGTTGAATATAGCATTGCATGGAGTCAGAGCCCAGTCAGAACCCAGAACCTACTCTATTCAACTGTTGACTGACTTTAGAACATCATGGAAGACAGGTTGAAACAATATTTGTGGTCTATGTCATTTCAGTTGCACCAAATAGAATAACTCTCTTCTGTACTTTTAAGGTCTGTGCAACTTCAACTGGAATGCTTCGGCCACATTTGTCTGATTTAATGTGGTGGGCAAAAATCCAACTTCCTTAACCTCCAAAAAGTTGTGCTTCTGAATACTTGATTCATTTTCCTTAAATGATTCAAGTACCCCATTTCAATACTAAAGGCAGTCTCTCAATTTCCATCTCATTCTTAATGGCCTGATGCTTTTGGATGCAATGATTTTCTTTCATTATAATATTTCTAAGATTTCCATTTAATGTGTCAAAGTTGTCAGGACTTCTAGTGCTAGGGTTTTTTCTTCCCCATTAAAACATAGATTTTTAGAGCTGTAAATTATTGTGAACATTTAAGAGATTAAGTCTAGGAGGCTGTTTTAATGGAGAGAATAAAGCTCTAATGGAAAGAACATAATGCAGTCTCCTTGCACAAAGCCTAGAATAGTGGCACCTGGTAAATACTTGTCAGATGAATACGAGTTTAATGTTTTTTAAAATATTAATTTCAAGCAGGTATTTGATTAGCATGCATATGTGAGGAGAATATGACTGCATACTTCAAGATGTATTTTGCTTAAAATATAATGATTTTTAAGAAAACACATTGGAAACATACTTTTTATACACCTCTATTTTATTTAGACATTTTTTGGTGCTGAAAAATAATCATTTTACCCTATAGAGTACACATGAAAAGGAAGTGAATTATTTTCTATGTATCACTCAATTCCCTCTAACCGTATCAGAATATCTCACTTTGCTTCAATCTTTGTATTAATTTAACTTGTAGAGTACTAAAATGTAACTTTCTTTCTGGAGACACTCTCAGAAGAGCAATTCTTTCCAATAACCAGAGTGCCATTTGTCCATGGAAGACGTATATATTGTCCATAACTTCAGAGTTAATATCTTTGTAATCATCCTAAAAGCAAACCTCATTTTAAGCTCTGATAGGAGCTGAATGTAGGCTTGTAGAAAACAAACCTAAAAGGCTTATAGAGAGACCAACTATTAATGTTGAAAATATAACTGTAAATCCATGCAAAGGTATTGCATCACATGTAAAGCAAAATAAGAAAATTGTTTAAAATGTGTAAAAGGGAATTGTCCACATTCTGGGTATAAATTAGGTCATAATGGGCTACTTTCAATGGATATTTCCTGCTCAGACTTTGAAGAAGGTATATGTTATGGAAAGATTTTAGGGTCACAGGGTGTTTTTGTTGTAACCTACACCCCAGGAAGAGAAGTGCTACTTAAGGTTAAGTAATTTGTTTAATATATTTAGTCTCTTTTTAGCAATGTAGAACAGTTCTGCAGGAGCCTTTTATTTTTAATCTATTTTCATTTAGTTTTTGAAACTCTTTTTCTGTACTTGTTCCATATTTGAATTTGCTGTAAAAACACTGTTTAGTAATAGGCAGTTTGTAAAGAAAAAGTACATTTCAACTGAAATATCCAAGTGCTTTTACTTATGAGTAAAAATTGCGATTATGTTCAGGGTCTTTTAAAATTCTGTTTGGGTTTTGTGGGGTTTTGTTTGTTTGTTTTTTACCCTGAACATTTGATATTGTGTTAAGATATATAACTAGATTAGATAGATATGGATTGAGATCTGACTTGTCTTGTGATGTTATATCAGAATACAAAATTATAAGGTTTTAAATTGAGGAGATTCATGATATCTATTTGATACTTAGGTAAGTATATTTTGGTAAATTGAGTCTCATGGCATTTACATTTGTTGACTTTCTTCTCCCTCTTTCCTTCCAACTTTTAAAACACTTTTCATTTTGAATAGTTTTAAATTTAGATTTACAGAAAAATTGAAGCAGTAGTACAATTTGTTTATACCACTCATTCATAACCATGGGATATTTATCAAAACTAAGAAACCATTAATTCTTATTGCATTACTACTAGTTAAACTGCAGGCTTTGTTCATAGTTCACTACTTTTTCCACTAATACTATTTTTCTGTTCCATAGTCCCACCTAGAATATTATGTCATGTTTGGTCATCATTTTCCTTAGTTTCCTCTGGTTTGTGAATTTCTCACTCTTTCCTTGTTTTTCACAACTGATACAGTTTTGATTAGCTATTTGTAGCATGTCTCCCAGTTCGGGTTTGCCTGATGTTTTTCTCATGATTAGGAAGAATGCTAGAGACTGATTTGACCTTCTCATAGCCTCATATCAGCAGTTCATGTGCTCAGTGTGACTTATTGCTGATAAGGTTAATCTTGACCACCTAGATAGGGTACTGTTTGCCAGATTTCTCCACTATAAAGTTGCCTTTTTCAGACCTTATACTCTATTCTTTGAAAGTGAGTCATTAAGTCCTGCTTACCACTCAGGGCTCCATCTCCATTTTTAATAACTTGGGAAATATGTGGATAAATTTTTGTTATTGTTTGCATTGAGAATTTTAACAGTACCTATCATTTTTGTATGCTTTCTATATTCAATCCACCGTACTAAACATGATATATCAATCATTTTTCTTAATACTATAAATCTGTGAGATAGAAATTATCATTTTAAGGATATGGAAACTGTGTCATCGATTGAGCAATTTAATCATCATCACACATGATGTTGATGATTACAACCAACATCATCATCCAAGTCTACTGGGTGCTAGAGCACTTGCTTTTAACTATTAGGTTATATTGTTTCCTTCATAGACATTCCGAACCTTACCAAATCTGGTGGTCAGAAATTTTCACATTACTCTTTTTACTGGCTTCTTGGTTCCATCTTAATTAAAAGGTACATATTTGGGGCAAGTATTTCTATATTTATGAACATATGTAACCTGAAAATTCACCTTTTTTAGAAACCATATTACAAGTGATATGCATTCATATATAATGTGGATGTGGGATCCGAGAATGACACAGTAACTGTACAAGGGCATGAATAGTAAATTAAAGAGGTTGGGCTGGACATGGTGGCTCATGTCTGTAATCCCAGCACTTTGAGAGGCCAAGGTGGGAGGATCACTTGAGGTCAGGAGTTCAAGACCAGCCTGGCCAACATGGTGAAACCCTGTTTTTACTAAAAATATAAAAATTAGCTGGGCATGGTGGCATGTGCCTGTAATCCCAGCTACTTGGGAAGCTGAGGCAGAAGAATTGCTTGAACTCGAGAGGTGGAGGTTGCAGTGAGCCAAGATCATGCTACTGCACTCCAGCCTGGGTGACAAAGTGAGACTCTGTC
>PVKP010017468.1:0-46101 GCA_004027715.1 Plecturocebus donacophilus
GTATACAGGAGGAGTCTATTTTTCTTTTGCTTAGTTTTTGTTTTGCCAGAGTACATGGTTTTATTGGATTAAATTGGTGTTTTGTAAGCCCCTACTGTGTGTCCTAGTTGCTGGAACATGCTGGCCAGCAAGACCTCATGGTTCCTACCATTATGATGGATGTTACTTGCTTTTCTTTTCTTTTCTTTTCTTTTCTTTTCTTTTTTTTTTTTTAAGACAGTCTTGCTCTGTCGCCCAGGTTGGAGTGCAGTGGCCGATTCTGGTTCACAGCAACCTCTGCCTCCCAGGTTCAAGCGATTCTCCTTCCTCAGCCTCCCGAGTAGCTGGGACTACAAGTGTGTGCCACCATGCCTGGCTTTTTTTGTATTTTTAGTAGAGATGGGGTTTCACCATGTTAGCTAGGATGGGCCTGATTTCCTGACCTTGTGATCCACTCTCCTCAGCCTCCTAAAGTACTGGGATTATAGGCATGAGCCTCCATGCCAGACATTCTTTTTATTTATTTATTTTTGAGATGCAGTCTCACTTCTATTGCACAGGCTAGAGTGCAGTGGTGCAGTCTCGGCTCACTGCAACCTTCACCTCCCGGGTTCAAGTGATTCTTCTTTGTGGGTCTTATTTTCAAATTGTAAGGAGCAAGGAAATAAATACTTTTAGGTAGGAATAAGTGCAATCAGTTCATTAAAACAGGGTGATAGAGAGAGAGAGAGAGCAGTGGAACAGGATGGCCAGGGAAGAATTATTTGAGCAGATGACTGATCTGATGTAGATGATGAGAGCCACGTGAAGACCTAGGGGAGAGGCTTTCCAGGCTAAAGGAACTGCCATTGCAAAGATCCTAAGGCAAAAACTAGCTCGGGATTTGGAAGATGTGTGAGGGGCATTATAGCTCAAGCATGGGTAGACCATAAGGAAAAGCAAGCAAGCAAGCAACAGTTTGTTTAAGCAGAAGAGTGACATGGTTGATGGGACTTAGTCTGTGTTATCTAAAGACTGGAATGTAACAGGGGGACAAGAATGGAATCCTGGAGATTGGTTAGGAGGCTTTTGCCATGGGCAAGAAGTAATGGTGATTTATATCTGGTGGTGAAAAATCATTGTGGAGGACAGATTAGATTTTTATAGCCTGTATTTTGGAGAAAAAGTAAAAAGGACTTGTCAATAGATTAGAAATAAGAAATGAAAAAAGAGAATTAAGGCTTTTTCCATGAATAAGTAGATGGATGGTATAACTGCATACTGAGATGGGAATAACAGGAAGAAGAATGGTTTTAGAGGAGAAATTAAGTGTTTTGATGATTTTGAGCGTTCTAGTAGATTTCCAAATTGGGATGTTAAGGAGACAGGGATGACTGGAGCTCAGAGGAAGGATCAGTCGGCTCTGGGGCAGTTTGGATATGGAGAGGATGTCTTGGAAGAAAGCTTAGCTATAAGGAGCAGATGGTGTAGACCCAAGCCTTGGTGTGATGTGACATTTAAAGACTAGGCAAAAGGGAAGAAGCCAGAAACCAAACTAACAAAAGTGAAATGGCAGTAGATTGTAGTCCTATTTCCAAGAAAAATTGTTCGAAGAAGGAGAGAGTGCTCCATTGTTTGAGCTGCTTTTGAGAGCTAGAGTAAGAATATAGCAAAACAGTGGTGATTAGATTTCATATGATGAGCTTGTCAGTGACCTTGACAAGCAGTTTCAGTAGAGTGTTAGGGTCAAAAGCCTGATTGGAGACTTGAAAGAGGGGAGAGAATTCCAAGAATGAAGACTTAGTACAGTAAGAGGTGATGGCAGCCATAATACAGTTTCTGGTAGATATATTTATTTAGAAAGTTATTCATTCAGAAAAGGTAGTCAGTTGTCAAAAGGATGATGGTCTTTTTGCAGTGGCTTTTTAAAGCACAGTAGGCCAGGCATGGTGGCTCACGCCTGTAATCACAGCACTTTGGGAGGCTGAAGCCGGAGGATTGCTTGAGGCTTCTAATTCAAGACCAGCCTGGGCAACACAGTGAGATCCTATTTCTATTTTTTTTTTTTAATGTAGCTAGCTAGCTAGCTAAGAAATTTCTCCATTTCCATAAAATGAAAAAATCATTATGTAAGAGAAGATTTTAACAAATTTAGGAGCTTAAAAGGTCTTTTTTACCAGTCTGGTGATTAAATAGTATTTTTTAAATTGTTGTCTTTTTCCTCAGTGTCTTGTTGAGGTTAGCCTCCTTTTAGGCACAGCTGGGGTGAGTATCTTGAAGGTTAACTGGTTGTACAATATGCTGTATCAAGTCTCTTGAAAGTCTGAATGATAGCTCATGAAAACTTTTTAGTTTGTTTCTGTCTGTTCTTAGTTATTGCTTGAGTAATTTGACATTCTTACGTAAGCAAAAACCATGATTTGGAGTATAATTCAATATAGTTATCAAAAGAAAAAAAGAAAAACATTTTTTAAAGGAAAAACATTAAAAATATAGTTATCAAATAATCTAGAAAATGTTGGAATTCTAAAACTAACAAGGTCAACTATTGCTATGTGTGGATATGTAAAGTTAATCAGATGCCAAATGAGATGTGTGGTAATGTGCTTAATAGTACGTGTGTGAACTGTAAACCACACATCTAGATGACTATGATTAATAAACTTTTACTCAATAAAGCCCAAGTTAGATTTTTTTCCTTCTCTTTGTTGGATTTTCAGTGTCTTATAAACATTGTTTTTAAAAATGAAAATAGTCTGATTTTCTTATTATATAAGTCATAGATGCTAATTGTAAGTCAACAATGCAAAAAGACTGAAAAAGTAAAAATTACTATTAATTCTGTTACCCAGGGATGACCACTGTACTCAACAACACTATTTTTAATAACCTTTTTTTTTTTTTTTTTTCTGAGATGGAGTCTTGCTGTGTCTTCCACGCTGGAGTGCAGTGGTGCAATCTCAGCTCACTGCAACCTCTGCCTCCTGGGTTCAAGTAATTCTCCTGCCTCAGTCTTCCCAGTAGCTGGGATTACAGGCACATGCCACCACACCCGGCTAATTTTTGTATTTTTAGTAGAGACGAGGTTTCACCATGTTGACCAGGCTGGTCTCAAACTCCTGACCTCGTGATGCACCCGCCTCTGCCCCTCAAAGTGCTGGGATTACAGGTGTGAGCCACCACGCCCAGCCCTATTTTTTAAATCTTACAAAGGTAATACATGCTCTTAGTTTAAAAAGATATACAAACAGAACAGAATTGAGTACATTTATAACAGTGCAGGAGGAAGAGGAAAGAATTCGGATATCTGGTGCACTTGAGAATAGAAAAACCCCAAAATAGCTAACACGTATTTGCAAGAAATTTCAACTAACCAGCATGAGAGCAGCAATAGAAACGGGAAAAGGTTATGCTCTCTGCAGTACTGAGTGAGTACAAAGGACCTGAGAGATTTGGAGCAGTCCAGCCCATATGAACTCTCAAGACTGGCCCAACAAGCCTTCGTTTTGGGACATGGCTTCGTACTCAGGAGAAATAGCTGGGAGTGGAATCAAAATTGAGCAGTAGAGAGACATGGATACAAAGGAAAGAAAAGGTCCAGAAAAAAGTAGGGGAGGAGGATGGAGACTGGAATTCCTAGGAAGCAAGGCTCACATAAGAATGAGCAACAGAAAGTATCAAGCAAGATCAAATCCACTGCAGAAAGTGTCAAGCAATGTCAAACAACACGAAGTTATAATTAGAAAAAAGGAGAATAAAGGGAGAAATAACACCCCTGTGGACAGTGAAAGCAACCAGTAAATCACTACTTTAAAACCAACTCAAAGAGAACAAGAAAATGGTACAAGACTTGAATCAGAATTTTTAAGTCTCAGAAATAAGGTGACAGAAAGAATGAGTTAATAAAAGAAAAATTCGTTCTGGAAATGAGAATGCAACTAGAAGCAACACAAGGGATACTAACTGTTTGAAGAAAAATAGAAGTTAAAAAGAGGAAAGAATTTTAAATTAGAAGGAAATGAGGCCAGGCACAATGGTTCATACCTATAATCCCAGCACTTTAGGAGGCTGAGGTGGGTGGATCACCTGAGGTCAGGAGTTCAAGACCAGCCTGGCCAATGTGGTGAAACTCCATCTCTACTAAAGATACAAAAATTAGCTGGGCATGGTGGCAGGCACCTGTAATCCCAGCTACTCAAGAGGCTGAGGCAGGAGAATTGCTTGCACCTGGGAGGCAGAGGTTGCAGTGAGCCAGGATTGCGCCACTGCACTCCAGCCTGGGGGATAGAGTGAGACTCTGTCTCCAAAACAAATAAATAAATAAAAGGAAATGAAAAAGATATAAAAAGAATTTGAGAAACAGTAACACATATTTAAGACAAAGAAGATTGAATGTATGGGCAGTAGGAGTCCCTGTGGAAGAAAACTAGACCAAGGGAATAGAACAAATGATAAATATGAATTCAAGACAACTTTCTTAAAATAAGAGATTCTCAACTATATTTAAAAGGATATCATGTGGCCAAGAATATCAATCTAAAAAGTCCAACACTAAGATATATTCCATTTAAAGGAAAAAGTATTTAGGCATGTAGAAGAAAGCATATGACTTACAAGGGAGGAGAATTAGGTTACCTTCAGATTTTTCAACAGCAGTGCTTTCTGCTAGAAGAAAATGGAGTCACATATTTAGAATTTTCAGGGAAAGAATAAGCCAAGGATTTTATATCCAGAAAAAACTGTCTTTCAAGTAGAAAAAACAGACAAACTGTAATCAATTTATAAGGACTCAGGGTATATTAACATGAGCCTTTCTCAAAGAATCTATTAGAGAATGTGCTTCAGACAACCAGAGATAGGTCAGCATAAGGACTGGTGGTGAGCACTAAATATATAGTTAGCTGTAGACCTAAGACTGAATGAAGGCTGAGGAGGAGAGAGTATCGGATGTAATTCCCATGCACTGACAATGTGGATACAATAAAACTTTAAGAGGGGCAGGACTGCATGCAAAATAAAATGATTTAATGCTTTCAGAAATTAGTATTAGTATTGTTATTCTGAAACTGTTGTCTGAGATACGTGATATAAAGAAATGAGTAATTATGGAATAGTCTAATTCTGTCATTTTCTGTGTCTTTGAAAAATCTGTATTCTTGCTGTGAAAGAAAGGAGATACAAATGTAATAGAGAGTATCAAATGTAAAGAAAAAGCTGTATAGTCTTGGATTTGAATTTTCAAATTGGAAGTGTTAATGTGAACTTAGAAAGCCTCTCTCACCACACCCCCATTCTCTTTACCTATCTGTTTATGTGTTTGTCTCCTGGTTCTGTTCACTGAAAAAACTAGAAACAATCATCAGCATTGAGCATCCTTAGTGCCCAGATTGCAAACTTGAAATACCGTTCCTCACTAAAAGAAACCAGAGTTTCCTGGAGAAATGGTGAATCCAGGTCTAGATATGAAATGTACCTGAAGAGCTTGAAGGACTCATCTTGTAATACTGGTCAGCAAGGAAGCTATCAAAGAATAGTAGGAAGATATCAGAAATTCTCAGAAACCAACCCAAAGAGGCTTGATTGGCCAAAGAGATGACAATTTGAATTTCAAGAATGATAATGTGCCATGAATTAAAACTCAATAAATATTTATAAATTTATGACTCAATAAGATATGTATTTAACAAGAGTAACTTACCTTAGGAAGATCCTAATAAACCAGTTTATTATCTTGAAAACAGGCTAAGGGAAAGAATCAAGCATTTATTATGCCTTTCCTATATGGGCTGTACAGGTGAATAGCCAGCTAGTATATCCTCATTAGAAGCACCTCTTTATAAAAGTATTACAGCTAATAAATAACAAAGACGTGGTAGAATTAGAACATTACTATTTTCAGCTCCCCATAAATGAATAAATATAGGCATTAAGCATCAATGACTGCCAAGATCACAAAAAGACAGCTACATTTTGTGTGCTTCCTATAGTCTTGCCAAAGAGACCCAACCTCAACCTGATCCAGTGTTTGAATGTAGCTGCCTATTTGCAGGAAATACAGAAAATAGAGGGAAATGTTGAACTACACCATGAGAATGCAATCAGCAACATCCGGACTAGGAAACTCCACAGGTCACATGGCCTGGGTCTTTCAACAGAAAAGGAAATGAAAAGGATGGAGAGGAGCCTATAGATTAAAGGAAACCTAAAAAACATTTCAGCAGTGAGATTGCCAACCATGCCTGAGTTGAGCAAATTCTTCCCTCAAGAGCAGCTATAAGACAGGACAGAATTGACAGAATAACCATTTCAGTGCTCTGGAAATTAACCAAAGGTATATAACATCTGAGAATCATTTATGTTTGAAAAGCTGCTGAGCTACAGATATGAACAGTGGGAGCAGCACAAGTCTGTGGCATTCTTTCCTGGGCATTTTTCTATGCCCCAACACTTCAGCTTGGCAAAATGGAGGGGCAGTTTGTAAATACTAGCAGTCTTACTACTGTGATTGAAGGGGGCTTACTTGCTTTGGGAGTGGGAAGTCATGCCTGTGCCCAGCAACTTTGTTGTGGAAATGACAATTTTGGCCACAGAGGAGTAGGTAGGACCAGCAACTCTTATTAGCCTGAACTTGTGGTCATGGCATCGACAAGTGTATTCTTGGCTGAGGCTATGCACATGGGCCGCTCAGACCAGGGTGGGCCCATGTCATCTACAAACTCCTGATTAGCTTTCAAACTGCATGCATGAGTAGAGAATATGCAGAAAGGCCTTATGAAATGTAAAAGTTGGGGCAGGCTTTAAAATGGTCTGAACTTTGAATGCATTTTTGTGCTGACAGATTGGCAGAGAAAGGAAGCCTGACCGACTTGAGGTGTTTGAGCACAACTTCTGTCCCGTCATTGGCTGACTGCTGTGCTACAAAGATGCAGGTGCAATCCCTAAAAAGCCAGGCTTAAAAATAAAAAAGAAATTTTTAAAAACACAACTGAGCAGATCCATCAGGGGCTGTACAACATGGGAAGATAGATTTTTCCAATTTAGCCTTGCAAGTTACTAAATAAAGATAGAAACAGCAACCTTCATGGGGAAAATCAGAGCCAGAGTAGCTACAATATATTATCTGAATGTCCATTTTAAACTAAATTTAAGACATTAAAAAAATTACAGGGAAGTATTGCCTCACCCTCAAGAAGCAGTCAAGAGAAACTATCTCTGATCCAGCTGTTGGATTCATTTAGCAGACAAAGGCTTCAAAGCAGCAATTATGTTCAAAGAACTGAAGAGCTAAAGGAAAGCATGAAGATGAATCAGCAGACACACTCTCCAAAAAACAGTAGAAATAACAAAAAGAGGAAAATCAAAATTCTAGAAAAGTACAATAACTGACTTGAAAAGTTCAAAGCTAAGGCTGGGCACAGGAGCATGCTTATAATCCCAGCTCTTTGGGAGGCTGAGGTGGGCAGATCACCTGAGGTTAAGAGTTGAAGACCAACCTAACCAACATGGCGAAACCCTGTCTCTACTAAAAATACGAAAATTAGCTGGGCCTGTAATCCCAGCTATTCAGGAGGCTAAGGCAAGAGAATCGCTTGAACCTAGGAGGTAGAGGCTGCCTTGAGCAAGATCATGCCACTGCACTCCAGCCTGGGTGTCAGAGCGAGGTCTCGTCCCAAAACAAAAACAAAGGCCAGGTGTGGTGACTCACGCCTGTAATCCCAGCACTTTGGGAGGCCAAGGTGGGCAGATCACCTGAGGTTGGGAGTTTGAGACCAGTCTGACCAACATGGAGAAACCCCATCTCTACTAAAAATACAAAATACATAGTGGCTCATGCCTATAATCCTAGCTACTTGGGTGGCTGAGGCAGGAGAATCACTTGAACCCAAGACGCAGAGGTTGCAGTGAACCAAAACTGTGCCATTGCACTCCAGCCTGGGCAACAAAAGTAAAACTCCCATCTAAAAAAAAAAAAAAAAAAAACCCAAAACCCATAAAGTTCAATAACTAAAATGAAAAATGTACCATAGGGTCTCAATAGCAGATTCAAGACAGTAGAAGACAGAGTCAGTGAAGCTGAAGATGAATCAATAGAAATTATTCAATCCGAAGAACATAGAACATAAAGATTGAAAACAAAGTTTCAGAGACAAGTGGAACAAGACCAAGTTTACCAATATGCGTGTCATGGGAGTCTTAGAAGGAGGATCATGAGAGAAAGGTACAGAAAAAATATTTGAAGAGTAAAAGCCAAATACTTATCACATTTGGTGAAAAGCAATAATCTACACAGTATAAAGCTCAACACACCTCAAGTAGGGTAAATACAGAGAGATCCACACCCAGACACATAAACTACAAAAGCTGAACACAGAGATAAAACCTTAGAAGCAGTAAGAGAAAAGCAACTCATCATGGACAGGGGCATGGATACTAATAACAGCAGACTTGTAATTGAAAACAATGGAGGCCAGAAGGTAGTGGAATATTCAAAATGTTGCAAGAAAAAAAAGTCAACCCAAAATTCTATATTCAGCAAAACTGTCATTTAAAAATGAAGGTGAAATAACGACCCTTTCAAATGAAGACTGAGAGAATTTATTGCTAGTGGACCTACCTTAGAAGAAATACTAAAGGAAGATGTTCAGGATGAAATTAAATGACAAAAGGTGGTAACTTTAATATATGGGAAGAAATGAGCATCAAAAATGGTATACAAGTAGGTTAATTAAAAAGACCGTGTGAATCTATTTTTCTTCTTTTCTCTCAAGTTTAAAAGATATAAGATTGTATAAAGTAATAATTATAACTCTTGAGCTTATAACATGTAAGATTATAATGTGTGTGATAGTAATAGCACAGAAGAGGAAAAAGAAAATTGAGCTATATTTGTGTAAAGTTTCTATATTCTGCCATTAGAAGTTGATTATGATAAATTAATTTGGAGATTTTAATCCCTACAACAACCACATAGAATATTACTTTTGGATGAATACAAAAGTAATATTTGGATGGATTACAAAAGTGGCTCACCCCTGTAATCCCAGCACTGTGGGAGGTTTGAGGCCAAGAGTTTGAGACCAGACTGAGTAACATAGCAAGACCCTGTCTCTAAAAAAATAAAAATTAGCTGGGTGTGGTGGTACATGTTTATAGTACCAGCTACTTGGGAGGCTGAGGCAAAGAATCCCTTAAGCTCAGGAGTTCAAGTTTACAGTGAGCTATGATCACATGACTGTTCTCCAGCCTGGATGAAAGTGAGACCTTATCTCTAATAATAAAGGAAAAAAGAGAAATGTTTTAATTACTATTATGTAGTAATAATTAATTTTTTCAATTAGCTTTCTCAGGTTGAAAAGAAAATTACATATATATATATATATATATATATATATATATATATATATATAAGCTGGGTGTAGGGATACATACCTGTGGTCCTAGCAACTTGGGAGGCTGAGCTGGAATGATCGCTTCAGCCCAGAAGGTGAATGTGATTGTGCCATTTCACTCTAACCTGGGCAACAGAGTGAGATCCTGTCTCAAACAAAAATATTTTTTAAAAATAGTAGGGGGCATTTAAACACTAAAATTTATTTACTGAACGTGAAAGAAGGTATTAAAGTTGGGACAGAGAAATAAAATAGAAAGGAAGCTTTTTACCTTTTTTTTTTTTTTTTTTTTTTTTGAGCAAGGGTATCACTGTGTTGCCTAGGCTGGAGTACTGTGGTGTGATTGTGGCTTACTTTAGTCTCAACCTCTTAGACATGAATGATCCTCCCACTTCAGCCTTCCATGTAGCTAGGACTACAGGTGTGTACCACCATGCCTGGCTAATTTTTAAAATTTTTTGTAGAGGTGGAATTTTGCTATGTTACCCAGTCTGGTCTTGGATGCCTGCCCTCAAGAGATTCTCCTTCCTTGGCCTTCCAAAGTAGTGAGATTATAGACATAAGCCACTGTGCCCAGCTGGAAACATTTATTTTTGTTTTATCATTTCTTCTTTATTGGCTAGAATATTTTTATATAAAGATACTTCCAGGGCCAGGCACAGTGGCTCATGCCTGTAATCGCAGTACTTTGGGAGGCTAGGGAGAGTGGATTAACTGAGGTCAGAAGTTCAAGACCAGCCTGGCCAACATGGTGAAACCCTGTCTCTACTCAAAATATAAAAATAGCCAGGCATGGTGGCAGGTGCCTGTAATCCCAGTTACTTGGGAGGCTGAGGCTGGAGAGTCACTTGAACCCAGCAGGTGGAGGTTGCAGTGAGCCAAGATCCTGCCACTGCACTCCAGCCTGGGTGACAGAGCAAGACTCCGTCTCAAAAAAAACAAAAAGAAAAAAGAAAATAAATAAATAAATGAAGTTGCTTTCCCCGTCAAACATCTGGTTACCCTGAGATATAGTAAATATAGGAAAGGCAGATTGCAGTTTTATTTTTCTACCTTTTATTTACTAGTTTTCAAAGTAGTAGTAAATCGATTGCCTTATCATCCTCATTTTTTGACTAGTTAGGGTTTTGGTTTTTTGGAGTTTTTTTTTGGAGATGGAGTGTTGCTCTGTAGCCCAGGCTGGAGTACAGTGGCATGATCTTGGCTCACTGCAACCTCCTCCTCCTAGATGCAAGTGATTCTCCTGCCTCAGCCACCAGAGTAGCTGGGATTATAGGCACGCACCACCACACCTGGCTACTTTTTAAGATTTTTTAGTAGAGACAGGGTTTCACCATGTTAGCCAGGATGGTCTCAAACTCCTGACCTTGTGATCTGCCCACCTCGTCCTCCCAAAGCGCTGGGATTACAGGTGTGAGCCACTGTGCCTGGCAGGATTTTGTTTATTTTTAAATATCATTTTGAATTCACAGGTTTAATTATATTTGACCCTTTAAGTCCACTGCAGTTATTATTCTTTTTGATTCTCATCTTGTTTGATCTGTCTTCAGGTTGAGTCTTGAGTCCTTTTGATGTGATCCTTGACATAATTTTTGATACTCTTTAAAAAATGATTAATTTGAAGCTTTATTTTAATTGGAATACATTACAGCTGGAAAGTGATTTTCTTCTGTAAGCAGTACTGGATTAATTATTATTGAATGTTGAAATGTGATTGGATGTGAACTGTGTTGGGCTTTTTTTTCTTCATAGGTATGGGAGGTATTGCCAGCATGCCACCGCTTACAGCTGTTGCTCCAGTGCCAATGGGATCCATTCCAGTTGTTGGAATGTCTCCACCCCTAGTATCTTCTGTTCCTACAGCAGCTGTGCCCCCCCTGGCTAATGGGGCTCCCCCTGTTATACAACCTCTGCCTGCATTTGCTCATCCTGGTATGTGACCTGCTGAAACCATAGGCTGAATTTTTACTAGTATTTTGCTGTTCATTATTAAAATCTTTTCTCTTCATTTTCTGGTTATATTTAAATGATACTTTAGTCCAGAGGAAAATATCTTTTATTTTTTTCACTTAATTTCACATTTTTTTTCACTGTTTTAAATGGGATATGCTAGTGTAGAGAGAGTCAAAGAGAATTACAGATTTCTGGGTACCACTGTGGAGAAAGGTGAGCTCAGCAGTGAAAGCCACAAATGTAATTTCCTTTCAAGGACTGAGAAGAGCAATTGAAGTTGAACTGTATTTGAAAATATTTTCTATTTTTGTGTATCAGTTACTACTTTTCTTTGTCCACTATGAATTGCTAATAAGCAAGCCAATCCCCTAGGAACAGAATTATGTTGGGGGTGGTGGGAAAGAATGAAAAAGAACACTTGATACTATTTCTTGGTATTACATGCTTGCTTAATTGAAGGAAAGGAGTTAAGAGTTTCTGGTTTAATTAATTTCACTTTGAGACTTTATTTAGTCTTTTTTCCTTTAGTTAAAATAAAGCATAAAACTGTAGATGTAGATAGCCTTGGTCTAACATCTTAATTCATATCAATATGGAAAGTATTATTTTTAAAATACTTTGACTACATCTAAGTAAATTCAGTATTGACGACATGGGTTTTAGCATCATACTTGAAACATTTCCATATGTCAGGATATAGCTTTAAATGATGGCCAAAGAAACTAAATATACCTTCTTTTTAAATTTTTCTTGTCACTTGTAGTTCATCTTGCATTTATGACCATGACTATAGACATGATGGTAGCCCAGAAAGTGTGTGCAGTTGTTTTTCCAGGGTATCAGCAAATCCACACTCTTGAGTCTTCTTTTGTGGCTAACAGCAAATGTTGCAAGCCAACATATTGTGACTTCTAGGCTCTTACATCTGAAACTAATACTTCAGCTCCTTCAGTGCAGTTAAGAAAATGCCACTTTATATATTTAAGCTGTTACCTCTTTAACTATTGGAACAGGTCCTATAAAATGTGATGCTAAATGTTTAATAAAGAATAAAATTTTATGGAAACCAGCGTTACAATGTAGTAAGGTGATTTTTCAGTAGAACAAGTAAATCTGGAAACCTTTTTGGTAGGAGGACAGAGATTACGGAGGCAAAAGCTCGTTTTCAGTCTAGACTGGCAAGAAAGGGGGAGTTATTTCTGCTTCAGATTTGTTGACTATGCATTTTAATTTTTGTAAATTGGGGAGTTTCTTATCTTTGTTGAATTAAAATTATTCAACATTTATTTTTACAGCAGCCACATTGCCAAAGAGTTCTTCCTTTAGTAGATCTGGTCCAGGGTCACAACTAAACACTAAATTACAAAAGGCACAGTCATTTGACGTGGCCAGGTAAGTTTGCTTGTTTTTAAATGGGAAGTTTGGTTAAAGCCATTACCTGATTAAATAATAAACTTGACCATGAATCATCTGTATTCTTTTTGTTGTTGTCTTCTTTTTTGCAGGCTTTTGTAGAGTACTAGTAATAATTTTCTTAATTTCTGGATAGTGTCACTAGCTTTTATCATTAATTTGTTGCAGACGTGAGAGAAATCAAGGATTTCCTTAAAGGCTTTGTGTATTTTTTTTTAAAGAGTATAACAAATGGATAATAATAAAGTGTTTTAAAACAGTAAAATAAAATTCTGAGTGTAAGGGAAAAAAAGCAAATGAACTATTTTATATTATGATTTACAAGTTTATGTGTAAAATTTTTATATGAAGATTGGAGTCATAGTTGGCCTTATTTTTAATTCTTTATCAGATAATCCTATGGAGTTTATATGGGTAATTAGTAAAATCCTATTAAAGACCATTTATTATGAAATAAGTTATTCAGATAGTGGACAATTCACATTAATCAAATGCGTGGCTCAATTTTATTAAAACTGACATGACCTTATTGCTTATGTTTTGGCCAACCTTTGTTTCAATGATTACCTTTCATATTTTTATCTTATTTTACTCCTTCTTATTGGCCTTGCATACTGCTGTACTAAAATGAGAAATTAAGTCTCTTTTAAGCCGTCTCAAAACTTTTAGGCTGGGCATGTTGGCTCACGCCTGTAATGCCAGCACTTTGAGAGGCCAAGGAAGGAGGATAGCTGGAGCCCATGAGTTTGAGACCTGCCTGGGCAGCATAGGGAGACCTTGTCTATACAAAAATTTAAAAATGAATCGGCTGCATGCGGTGGGTCACGCCTGTAATCCCAGCACTTTGGGAGGCTGAGGCGGGCGGATCATGAGGTCAAGAGATGAAGACCATCCTGGCCAACATGGTGAAATCCCATCTCTACTAAAAAACACAAAAATCAGCTGGGCGTGGTGGTGTGTACCTGTAGTCCCAGCTGCTCGGGAGGCTGAGGCAGGAGAATTGCTTGAATCCGGGAGGCAGAGGTTACAGTGAGCTGAGACTGCACCACTACACTCCAGCCTGTTGTCTGGCGAGGCTCCGTCTCAAAAAAAAATTTTTTTTTTAATGAGATGGGAAGATGGCTAGAGCCAGGGAGATAGAGGGTGCAGTAAGCTGTGATCAGGCCACTGTACTCTTGCCTGAGTGACCAAGCAAGATCCTGACCCTGCCTTTAAAAAAAAGTTTTTGGAATTTATCTTTTCTTGCATCAATCCTTTCATTAGAAATTTTTAAGTGAATGAAGTCATTTCCCCATTTTCCTTTTTTTTTGAGAGATGGAGTCTTGCTCTGTCATCCAGGTTGGAATGCATGATCTTGGTTCACTGCAACCTCTGCCTGTTGGGTTCCAGCAGTTCTTCTGCCTCAGCCTCCTGAGTAGCTGGGATTACAAGTGCCCACCACCACATCTGGCTAATTTTTGTATTTTTAGCAGAGATGGGGTTTCACCATGTTGGTCAGGCTGGTCTTGAACTCCTGACCTCGAGATTCGCCCACCTCAGCCTCTTAAAGTGCTGGGATTACAGGTGTGAGCCACCACGCCTGGCCCATTTTCCCACTTTCAAGAGAAGAGTATGTTGAATATAATTTAATGATGAATTTATTAGCTTTTAAAAATGATTTAAAGAAAATCCATAAACTGAAAAGCACTGTGCCAAAAACTTTATATACATTAACTCATTCTTCCCCATGAGATGATTCTGTTACTGTCTGTTATAGATGAGGGACAAGCTCAGAAACATTATATAACTCGCCCAACAGAACATAACTCATAAGTGACAGAGCTGAGTCAAACTGAGTTATGTCTGATTTTAAGGCATGTGTTCTTAATTATGCAAGTTTTCTTTAAAAATCTTAATTTAATTGTGGGATACAGGTATTTATTTGTGTTCCATTTAATTGAGGTTTTACTCTTAAGATGCTTGAATATGTATTGGACATCTACTTTCCCAGCACATCATTAATCCTATTCAGCCCCTCAACTACCTGTGCAGTAGATAATGTCTCAAGATCATGCTTGAGGAAGCATACCCAGAGAAGCTCTAGTCCTCACCCATAGTTTACAGCTTAGTGCATGGTGACCTGAGATTTAAACCTGTATCATCTTACACTAAGTTCCTTTTAAAAAAAATTTCTCCTATACCATGCTCTAGTTTTGAGTTTACTATGACTTTGCAGAAGAGATTTTGAAATCTCACCTTATTGATTTGCGAAATTAGAATGAATACACAGTCAGTATTAGCAAATGTTAGTGCTATTAAAACAATGGTTTTTTTTTTTTTTTAATGTTAGTAGTCACCTTTTTAATAACGTATATTTTGAGCCAATTTTTGCAATGCAGTATTGAACTTTTGGGTACATTGTAATGAATTTTTAGTCTATTTAAATTCTTAGGAATTTGACAGAAAACTCTGATGTGATAAGTGTAATCTGGAACAACTTCTGTGTGTAACACCCAACATTCCTGGCATGTAGGAGCTAGATAGTTAGCTTCTTGACAAATAGGCAGGAGTTGGAATCAGCAAAAATACTAGTTAGTTTAACATGAGAGAGTTGTTGCAGAAGTACCCACAGCAGAATAGATCATGGTAAGTGTTTTTTTATTAAGAAATTCATAAAAATGGAAAAAGTGAATTTATATAAGTACTTCTTGTTTGAGAGCTATTTCCTATTCTTGAGCTATATATAATAGATATAAGTGCATAAATAAAACAGCTAAGTAAGATTTTGCTTTTACATGTTTGAAATAGATATTTTTGTTGAAATGAAAGGAAATTGCAAACAGAGCATTAGTTGTAATCTGTCCTGGAAGGGAAATGCCATTTTTACTGTCAGCTCAGCCATTGTATTTAATTTAGACGTCAGAGGCTTAACAGGCCATTGGTACCAACGTGATATTTGTGTGGACAGTGGCATCTGAGGAACTAATCACTAAGGAAGTGTAGACCCAGACTAACTAGTGGCAGGTGTTTCCTTGGGCCAGGTCAGGATTGTGGCACATTGGCAAGGAGAGATCCGTACTGGATTGTAGTCTAGAAAGTGAAGCTCTGCCCATTACCACTCTGCTTATGTGTCATGACCCTGGAAATGTTCTGCTCTCTCTGTCTCTCTGGGAAACTGTCCAATGGGTCAGAATTTAAACTTACCGGAATGGAGTAATTTCACTTCATTAAGAAATGGGTCCTGTATATTCATGTATAGAAAGTTCAACATTTTTAGAGAATTAGTACTTTTAAAGACAGTTACTGGTTTACTTTTAGCATTGCTTTTTAACCAAAAAAGAAGTATTTTAGAAATTAGAATGGCCTGGATATGATTATATTGCCTCAGTTACAAGAGGTTTTTCATACTTTTATAGAACCTTTAAATTATTAAATTATATATACAACTTGAAATAGCCACTTGGTCTATTGTGTTTATCCATGATTCTGGAAAAATAGTTACCTATTTTGAGAGAAATATTCGTGACCTTAAAAATGGGAAATACTCATGGCAAAAAAAAAAAATCGGAAATAATGATAATAAAATGAATAAAATGTTAAAGTTAGATATGGTTATCTAGATAAATTCTTAGTTTACTATATTTAGGAAACTTTATGAGGCTACTCCTGATGTATAATCCTCTTTCTCTCCTTTTTCTTTTCCCCACAGTGTCCCTCCAGTGGCAGAATGGGCTGTTCCTCAGTCATCAAGACTGAAATACAGGCAGTTATTCAATAGTCATGACAAAACTATGAGTGGACACTTAACAGGTATTTACAAAAAAAAATTTGTGAAAAATGATCTTTGGTTTCTATGCAAACTGTTTCTAGGTATTGGATCATGGATATTTTCCAAATGTTTATCTGCTTATTTCTTAGCAGTGTTTTCATTGTCTTTTATCTTGTGTCCTTATCCACTGATAGCTCCTTACGTAGTTATATCATTTTCTCATGCCCCATTGCTTCATGGTAAAATGGAACATAGACCAGGAATCCTCCTGTACACTGAAAGCCACTGATATGCAAATCAGGGCACTAGCAAAGAAACACTTCTTTGAACAAAAACCAGCTTCAACTTCTGAAGTCCGGCATTGAACCTGATAAACTTGAAGCTGTGTGTTCACCAGGTCAGAGTTGGAGGCAGCAGGCAGGGTAAAAGCAGGGAGTTGGGAACGTGGCTCTGTCACTGCCTAGCTAGGGCTCACCACTTTGGATATTTCTTTATCTAGTAACTAGTAATATGAAAGACCAGAATTAACTTACAATCTCAGTGGATTTTTTTAAAAGAAGAATGATTCTGTTATCTACATTGGATGGGTAGATAGGCATTTTAGCATACTGTTCAAAATTTTTCTCATGAAGGGTTAAATACTTGTTAGAAAGTTATAAAGAAGGCTGAACATGGTGGCTTATGCCTGTAATCCCAGCACTTTGGGAGGCCAAGGTGGATGGATAACTTGAGGTCAGAAGTTTGAGACCAGCCTGGCCGACATGGTGAAACCTCATCTCTACTAAAAATACAAAAATTAGCCGGGTGTGGTGGCAGGCTCCTGTAATTCCAGCTACTTGGGAGGCTAAGGCAGGAGAATCGCTTGAACCTGAGAGGTGGAGGTGGCGGTGAGCCGAGATCACGCCACTGCACTCCAGCCTGGGCAACAGAGTGAGATTCCATCTTAAACAAACAGACAGAAAGAAAGTTATAAAGAAAAGCATAACTTTAATAAAAGAAAATAGAGACTTCTAATATGAATATTAAATGTTAAAGGAAAAAATGAACTGCCATCTAACAAATATGAAAGGAAGGGAGTAAAATAGCTTTCCTGGGTGGTGGGTAGAGTGAGGGGAGGATTTTAATCCAAAACACTTTTAAGAACTGATTCATACTATTTTTTTCTTGCTAAATGTTAAAATTGCAATTTTTATTTCCAAAAGAAAAAATGTATCTTATATTTTAAAATGCCAGAGTTGGATGAGATTTTGAAGGTTTCTAATCTAATCTTGAACCCTGGCCCCTTTAAGGATCTCAGCAGTCACCTCAAATAAGCATGTATTCATGTTTGAATGGGTGAATAGTAAATACACAGAGATTCTTGATGTTTCATACTTCATTATAAAGCAGTAGCTGGCACTGTTATACATGGTATGAAAAACTAGCCTAGCTTATGCAGATACTGTATTTTTTTTTTTTTTTTTTTTTTGAGATGGAGTTTCACTCTTGTTGCCCAGGCTGGAGTGCAATGGTGAAATCTTAGCTCACTGCAGCCTCCACCTCCCATGTTCAAGTGATTCTCCTGCCTCAGCCTCCCAAGTAGCTGGGATTACAGGCATGCACCACCATGCCTGGCTAATTTTGTGTTTTTAGTAGAGACAGGGTTTCACCATGTTGGTCAGGCCGGTCTCAAACTCCTGACCTCAGGTGATCCACCCACCTCAGCCTCCCAAAGTGCTGGGATTACAGGTGTGAGCCATCGTGCCTGGCCCACTAAATGTATATTTAATAGTATATTTTAAAATACTGTTTTACATAGTTTGTTTGACAAACCAGTGCTCCATACAAACCCAGAACATCACCAATGAATCTGAAAATATTTCTTGAAAACGTTGATGTTTGCTGTGAGTCGATTAAAATAGTGTTCAATTGAGACATTGATGGATTGAGAAATTTTCTCTTTCTTGGTAGGATGTGTGTTTTATGAATGAAATGCATTTTCTACATTCCAAATATAATGACCCAGGCACTTGAACATTTAGAACTTTTAAATATCTGAGGCAGACAGTAAAATTTGAAATATACTGGAAAGAAAGCAGATTTTGATATTGTTTAACATCTGCATACTATTGCTACTTTGATCCAGCAAGAATTTAAGGTGGGAATTTTACTTTTGAACCAGACCTTTGTATAGTCATGTCAGGTAGAATAATTCATTACAGTAAATTGTAAAATGGGAATAAACAAAGGAAATTTCATTTTCCCTTTATGTACTTAGGAATCAATGTAAAGTATGTTTTACACTAAATTAGACTGTTGATGGAAACAGCTGATTTGTTGAGGTGATAGAACATAAAGGTCATTGTCTTGATCACAATTATACAGATAATTTTTTGAAGTCAGAATCCCCAAAGCAGTTCATTCAGCAGCAGGAGAAGCAAAATAGTGAGAAAGTTGAGAAAAGGTTTCAGTGTATAATGTGGCCCAAGGGAAATATATAATTTATATTTGTAATCTTGTTTTTCATCCTTCTTACTTTTTTTGTTGTGGGTTTTTGTTTTCAAGAACTAAAAAGCACTTCTTTTCTTTCTTTTTTTGAGACAGAGACTTGCTTTGTCACCCAGACTAGAGTGTTATGGTGTGATAGTAGCCCACTGCAGCCTTGAACTCCTGGGCTCAAGCAATCCACTCACCTTAGTCTCCTGAGTAGCTGGGACTACAGCCATGCATGCACCACCACACCTGGCTAATTAAAAAAAAAGAGAGATGGGATCTTGCTATGTTGTCCAGGCTGGTTTTGAACCCCTAACCTCAAGGAGTCCTACCATCTTGGCCTCCCAAAGCGCTGGGATTACAGGTGCCCAGGCTGGAGTGCGGTAGCATGGTCACGGTTCACTGCTGCCTTGACTTCCCAGGCTCAGGGGATCCTCCCACTTCAGCCTTCCAAGTAGCTGGGACAACAGGCATGTGCCACCATGCCTAGTTAATTTTTTGTATTTTTCATAGAAATGGGGTTTTGTCATGTTGCAGAGGCTGGTCTTGAACTCCTGAGCTCAAGTGGTCTGCCCACCTCTGCCTTCCAGAGTGGTGGGATTATAGGTGTGAGCCACTACGCCTAGCCTTAGCAGTGGCATTATTTACCTCACTGACTATGTGGGTTGATTTGGCTAATGCATCCTGTTGGACATCCTGTTCTTCCTTCACAGCTTGATAGGTATACTGTTGCATGCCCTTTAAAGACACAGCCTTATGAAATAGAGAAGGCTCATTCTTTAATTAAGATTATGTAAGAAGCTCTAGAACTTTGGTAGTCCTGTTAATGCTACTCCCTCTTCTCAAAGGGTATTTTATTGTTGCATTCTGAAACAGTGAATATGCTATTTGGTAATTCATCTATTAATCAGAAAAGCTAAGGTCTTAGTCATTGTTGCAAATAAAGCTCATTTCATGATGTTATTCTCGCCTTTCCAGCCATACTTCCCTACCCAAACATGGATGCCAGAATTGGAGTTTGTGTTCTTGGGATTTCTGGTTTTATTCCCATGTTTCCTTATAAGCCAGTGCTCCAAAACCGATAGCCCTTTATGTACATAGGTTTCCACAGAAGAGTTCTGTGTACTCCAAGCTCAACTGTATGTTGCCCAGATGTGCTAAGATGCTATCTTAGCTGTTGCTGATCTATTTTTAATGTTTTGCAACATTGATTTAGTACATATATAGACAAATATTAGAATTACAAGAGATAATTGTGATCTTTAGTTTGGGGATCAGCAAATGTTTTCTGTAAAGAACAGCACAATAAATATTTTAGGCTTGTAGGTCGTATGTTCTCGGCTGCAACTATTCAACTTTGCCATTTTAGCATGACAACAGCCTTAAATGAATAGGTATAGCTGTTTTAATAAAACTTTGTCTACAAAAACAAGGCAATGGGCCAGATCTGGCCTAAGGGCTATAGTTTGCCAATCCCTGTTGTAGATTGTTTTCTTTATTTGATAGATGGAAGAACTTCATTTTAGAGAGCTAAAGTAGTTTTGTTAATGCCACGTGCCATTAGGGAGTCAGGACTAGAATCCAAGTCTCCTGATATCCAGGTGTAGAGCTAGTTCTTCATATTCGTTGTTAGGCTTTTTATGTGGAATAGATAAAATATTAACTTCCTTTATATTGTTCTGGAGTAAGGACAATTGTTACAAGTGTAAATTAAATCATCCATTAAAGCATTGTTAATTCTGCTTTGTTACCAACAGTCTAACTACAGTGTTACAGACTAAAGAAAGTGATTCCTGAACTTTGCTCATTTCATTGTACCAGTTCTTCAGAATGTTCCTATTAATTCAGTAGATTGTTTTTTTATTCTTAGATGCTCCCAATACACACACGTTCACATCCACACACACATCCAGGAGGAATGTGTTCATATTTTCACCAAAAGTTAGAATGCTCACTATTAATAGTAGCCCTAATTGAAAACTACCTGAATGCTTGTCAACAGTAGACTGAACAGGCCAGGCATGGTGGCTCATGCCTGTAATCCCAGCACTTTGGGAGGCCAAGGTGGGTAGATCACTTGAGGTCAGGAGTTAGAGACCAGCCTGGCCAACTTGGGGAAACCCCATCTCTGCTGAAAAAAAAGAAATACAAAAATTAGCTGGGTATGGTGTTGCATGCCTGTAGTCCCAGCTACTCAGGAGGCTGAGACAGGAGAATCACTGGAACCCAGGTGGTGGAGGTTGCAGTGAGCCAAGATGGCACCACTATACTCCAGGCTGGATGACAGAGCGACACTCCATCTCAAACAAACAAAAAGAAAACAGTAGAATGGACAATAAATTGGGATGTAATGACAGTGATATACTACATAGCAGTGAAGATTAATGTTCTACAACGATACACGAAAATATATTGAGCAAGATAAGCCAGATGGAACAGCAGACAGACTATCCAGGTAGAAGTTAGGCCACCTTGGTGGTAGGTGATACTGAAAGAGATGCAAAGAGGGGTATCTGGGGTGTGATTATATTCTCTTTGATGACCTCCGTAGTGTTTGAGTATTTTCAGTTTGGAAAATTAATTCAGCTGTGTACATGTGCACATGTCTATATCCACATGTATCTATTCATATGTGTGGTTTTCTGCCAGGATTTTATATGTAAATAGAAGTTATTCTATTGTCAGTAATGTTACCTCCATTGGAGCACCTTTCATGTGCCAACATGGTGCTGAGCTCACTGCCCCAATGGATCATAGACCGGCATATCTGAAATGAGCAAACTGGGTTCCAGACTACCTTCCCCAGTCACTCAGCAAAGTCTAGACTAAGCCAGGACTAGAGCCCACAGCTCGTTGGTTCCCTAACCTCTGCTGCTGGCCATGCGAAAGCACTTCCACTTTTTGTTTTTTGATGAGGTGACATTTGAAAAATGAAATAGCAGAAAGCAGAAGAGTATACACCAGAATCTTCCCAACAAAATTGCCACAGTTTCCATTCCTCTGTCCATCAGTCTTCCTGGGACCACACCCTGAGAGACAGTGCTGGAAAGGAACACATATTTATCTCTCCCTCCCTGACACTAGTTTATTTAAACAGAATCTCCTGCTGTGCTTTTGTCTGATATCTAAGGCCAGTTTAATACTAGAAGTGAAGATGTTTATGATTATTTTAAGAAATGAGAGCTTATTTTGAGAGAAGAGTTGAAATTCCAGGAATTCTTTCTTCTTCTTCTTTTTTTTTTCTTGGCTAACATAGGAAATGTGTTTTTGTTGTTGTTGTTTTTAATTGAGATAGTATCTCACTCTTGCCCAGGATGGAGTGCAGTGGCATCTCAGCTCGCTGCAGCCTCTGCCTCTGGGGCACAAGTGATCCTCCTATCTCAGCCTTCCTAAGTAGCTGCTACCACAGGCTCATGCCAGCTAATTTTTTACATCCAGCTAATTTTTTGCATTTTTGGTGGAGATAGGGTTTTGCCATCTGGTCTTGAACTGCTGAATTCAAGTGATCTGCCTGCCTGAGCCTCCCAAAACCTGGCATTACAGGCGTAAGTGACCACACCCAGCTGGAAATGTGTTCTAATCCTGGGTATTAGCCATTTGTGCAATCTTTTTGTTTTTCTCTCTTTAAGTCTAATGAAACCATTTCCCAGATAGCTCTCTGAGGTCCCTTCCTTCTCTAAGATCCTCTGAATTTGCCTGAATTTGCCTGAGGTTCAGCAGGATGGAGGCAGCAGGTGGTAGCAGTGGCAAAAGATGTTAAACTTAAAGAGAGTAAGTTTCAACTTTGTAAATAAAGCCTAATACAAATAAAGATGATGATCTGGACAAAAAGTCAGGTTATATTAGGAAACTCTAAATCTTTCACAGTCATTCTTTATCAAACATCCATTTAACAAAAATATATTGAGTATGTGTCAGATGCTGTGCTCTGTGTTTCTCCCCTTTCTTTGGGGTTTAACTTCCGTTTTACAAAGCCCTTGTGGTAATAGCAAATGTTATTTAAAGCACTGTGATTGCATGAGGTCATGTAGTAGTCCATATAGGCAGAACCCTGGTCCTCCTGCACAGTGAGTGTTTGCTGACTCATCTGTATGTCCTTTTCCTGGTTCCTGTTTAGGTCCCCAAGCAAGAACTATTCTTATGCAATCAAGTTTACCACAGGCTCAGCTGGCTTCAATATGGTAAGGAATGAAAAGTTCTTTGGTTTGGATAAAGTGGAAGCTTACTTAGATTGGTGTGGCCTCATGGGTTTTTAGATTAATACCATTTTTTTATGGGGGAATATGTAGAATTTGCCTAATTTTCAATGAGTTGTAATGATTGCCTCTTTTATAATACTATTTCCCCTCTCGATTTTGAAAAATACAAAAGCAGATTAATTCAACAAATTCTGAAGAAGTGACAGTACAACTTAACAATTCTCAACTTGTGACCAATCTTGCCTCTCCCTTCTTTCTTTGATAATCTTAAGCCAAATGTTCTGCAAATATATCAGCTTGTATCTTCAAAAGAGGATTTTTTCTTTTAAAAAAATTTTATTTATATATGTATTTTTGAGATGGAGTCCCACTTTTTCACCCAGGCTGGAGTGCAGTGGCACCATCTCAGCTCACTGCAACCTCCACCTCCGAAGTTCAAGCTATTCTCCTGCCTCAGCCTCCTTAGCAGCTGGGATTACAGGCATGCACAACCACACCTGACTAAATTTTGTATTTTTGGTAGAGACGGGGTTTCGCCATGTTGGCCAGGCTGGTCTTGAACTCCTGACCTCCACCTGCCTCAGCCTCCCAAAGTGCTGGGATTACAGGTGTGAGCCGCCATGCCCGACTGATTTTCTTTTTAGCGTAGCTGTAATACCAATAGCTCACCTAAATTATTTAGTAGTCATCCTTATCGTTAAATTAATCAGGTAATGTTCAGATTTCTTAGGTTGCCTCAAAATGTTTTTATAGTTTATTTGTTCATATCAGGACTGATATAAGCCTATACTTTGCAATACCTGATTGTTCCATCTTTTGTGTCTCCTTTAATCTATAAATTTCTCCTTGTTCTCCGCTTCTTTTCCCAAGTCCCCCATGCCACCCCGCCTTCCCCCCCCCAAAAAAAAACCTCCATTAAAAACAAACCAGACCATTCGTCCTGTAATTTCTTAATGGCTTAACTTTTGAAGATTACATTGCTTGGGATTATCTGATTTGTTTCTGTATTTCCTGTAAATTTGTCATTAGATCTAGAGCGAAGTTTCTCAACCCCAGCACTATTGACATTTTGGGCCCGATAAATCTCTGTTGTGGGGGGATGTCCTGTAGCATCTCCTGCCACAGCTCACTAGATGATGCCAGTAGCATGAGCTGTACACTTAGCATGACAATCAGAAATGTCTGCAGACTTTGACAGATGTCCCTTGGGATACAAAATCATCCCTGGTTGAGAACTGCGGATCAGATTTGATTTTTTTTGTTTTTGTTTTGTTTTTGACAAGACTCTGCCAGAGAGGTCTCTGTGTACTTTCTTCAAGAGGCATATAATGTCTCTATTGGTAATGATTTTGAATAGCTATTGCCGAGCATTGCCTCGGTCCTACAGGCTTCCTTACATTTAAATGTTAACTAGAATGCTTTCTTAAGAAGTGTGCATCTTATAGCTATGTGTTGGTGATTGCCCCTGGAAAATAAACCTTGTCTACGATGCTCACTACGCAGTTTGTCATTTTTTTGCAGGACACATTGATATGGTTGTTTCACAAATGATCAAGCCCTAATGCAGCTCCCTTTTGTATGAAAGAGCTTGCCTTTGGTGGCAGACTAGACTGGTTAATAAAGATCTTATATCTCTGACATACCCAGACCTCTTCAAATCTGGGTATTGAACAGTATTCTAGGGCCCTCTGAAATATAAACTTGAGGTCTAACATTAATGGAGGTTGATTGCAATTTATTAGGTTCTTCTCGTGATAACAGATTATATTGAAACGTTTATTTAAATTTCTCATTTATAACTTACCTCCTTTGAGAAAAACACTTGAAGCTTCTCCTGTTAAAATGTTATATTCTGCTTCTACACACTTAAAAAGGGAAGTAAAGAAATCGAGACCATCCTGGCCAACATGGTGAAACCCCGTCTCTACTAAAAATACAAAAAAAATTAGCTGGGCGTGGTGGTGCATGCCTGTAGTCCCAGCTACTCGGGAGGCTGAGGCAGGAGAATGGCTTCAACCCGGGAGGCGGAAGTTGTAGTGAGCCGAGGTCGCGCCACTGCACTCCAGTCTGGTGACGGAGTGAGACTCTCACTCTGTCACCAGGCACCAGGCTGGAGTGCAGTGGCGTGACCTCGGCTCACTGCACCTGCGCCTCCCGGGTTGAAGCCATTCTCCTGCCTCAGCCTCCCGAGTAGCTGGGACAATAGACGTGCACCACCACGCCCAGCTAAATTTTTTTGTATTTTTAGTAGAGATGATGTTGGCCAGGGTGGTCTTGATCTCTTGACCTCATGATCTTCCTGCCTCAGGTTCCCAAAGTGCTAGGATTACAATTAAATGCTTATAATCATAATTTAGGCAAGTGTGGTGAAGAATAAGTAAGAATTTCAGCCACCTTCTATCTGGTTTACCTGGGACTGCCTAACGGTGGGACACATCCAGGAACAGAGAATAAGGAAAAGTGGGCAGGGGTTTCATTTTATTTCACTTGCATTTCTTTTCTTATTAAAAATGGGTGTCTGGCATCTGGAAAGGGCAAAACTAGAGAATTAAAAAGAGATCAGCATTGCCAGGGGCTGGGCACAAAGGAGGAAGTTGCTACAAAGAGATGTGGACTTCTAGGTAGAGTGGACACTATTTGTATATTGTTGTAGTTCGTGTTTGTCAGAACTCTCAGAATTATACCCTGGAAAGTGTGCATGCTACTTTATGGAAATTATAACAATAAAATTGATAGCACCTAAAGAACTTTCAGAATTAAGAAGGTTTCTTAATTGTTGGCATTGGCAAAGCCAGTTTCCCATTGGATTTGTTCTGTTGACATTTTAGGGAACTGATATGTTGTTATGTATCTTCTTTTGATTGTCTAGAAATTGTTAATTAAAATCACATTCTTGGACTTGCTAGGAAAATGTTTACTATAATTAGCTACTTGGGCAAGTTCATTATGAAGAATGATGGAAATCGAATCCTGAGATTGAGGAAGAGAAAACACTTTAACTTTGTGGCTGGAGTTCATAAAGATCCACCCTGTAGGCCTAGATTAACGGGTGACTAGCTATGCCCAGTGGGCTGAATCTGGCCTTCATCTGTTTTTGTGAAGGAAGTTTTTATTGTACAAAGAGCCATGCCCATTCATTTACATGTTGTCTGTGGCTGCTTTCCTGCCAGAATGACAGAATTCAGTATGATAGAGATTGTATGTCTTATAAACCATAAAATATTTACTACCTGACCCTTTACTGCTAGTTTGTCATTTCCTGGTCTAGAGCAGAGCATTTAACAACATATAGAACTGGGTGTGGTGGCTCATGCCTATAATTCTAGCAATTTGGTAGGTTCACTTGAGGCCAGGAGATAAAGACCAGCCTGGGCAACACAGTGAGACCCCCATCTCTACAAAATATTTAAAAATTAGCTAGACATGGTGGCACACCCCTTGTGATCCCACTATTTAGGAGGCTGAGGCAGGAAGATCATTTAAGCCCAGAGTTTGATACTGCAGTGAACTGTGATTATGTCATTGCACATCAACCTGGGTAACAGAGTGAGAGCTAATCTCTTAAAAAAGCTACATGGAATATGAGTGTGTTATATTTTAAAAGGACTTGGAAAGGTTGAGAAAGAGTATCATTATAATCATAGCATTTGTTGAATGAGGAACACTGTTCCAACTACATGTAATTTTATCTTTGCAGCAGTATGAAATAGGTACTATTTTGACAAACTGAGGGACAGAGAGACTCAGTTGGCCTGTGGTCAGAATAAGAAAACAGAACTGTTAAATCACTCATGAGTAGTAAAAAGCATGAATTTTCATGAAAGCAGATTACAATGAACTTTTTGTTGAATAGGAATCTTTCTGACATTGATCAAGATGGAAAACTTACAGCAGAAGAATTTATCCTGGCTATGCACCTCATTGATGTAGCTATGTCTGGCCAACCACTGCCACCCGTCCTGCCTCCAGAATACATTCCACCTTCCTTTAGGTAAGGAACATTGGCTGTAATAAGAAATTGTGTGCAGAGTATATGAATTCCAAACTTGGCCTGACTATGCATCTTATCTGATTTTCATCCCTGATAAGGAAACTAAATATCTGTGAATTCTTAAGACTCTTATCTAGGTCTGTGTTAATCTTGGGCCCATCCTGTTCTTCATAGTACTTGTAGTATATCAGTGAAAGAGTGAAATAAAACATCAATTTTGTACCAGCCTGTATCATCAATGCTTACCAGAAATTTTTGCAGCAGATGTCAGCTGTGAAAGAGGAATTGCATGAGCCTATGCATAGAGAATAAACCAAGGAGATCGCACCTATGAATCCTACACATTTACATGGTAACAAAAGCTGCTAGCAATGTAGAAATTATGATCAGGAAGGCAATTAAAGAAAATTATCCTGGACTGAAACACAGTCTCAGTAAAGATGTCAAGAGAGTCTCCTGAGGTCCAGTATTATTACTGGCATCCCTACTTACATCCATGCATGCACGCACACACTGTCCTGGACAGTTCTGTCTCCTGGCTTTGAACATAAAAGCTAAATATGAGATCTTACAAGTATGAAGAAGAATGAAAAAAACAAAGATTAGGATTTCTGTCCTGAGTCCTCAAACTGCAGGAAAGATTGGGGCAAAATCCCCTGTATTTTTAATTTTTTTTGAGGTGGAGTTTTGCTCTGGTTGCCCAGGCTGGAGTGCATTGGCGCAATCTCTGCTCACCGCAACCTCCACCTCCTGGGTTCAAGTGATTCTTCTGCCTCAGCCTCCTGAGTAGATGGGATTACAGGCATATGCCACCATGCCCGGCTAATTTTGTATTTTTAGTAGAGACGGAGTTTCTCTGTGTTGGTCAGGCTGGTCTCGAACTCCTGGCCTCAGGTGATCTGCCCGCCTCGGCCTTCCAAAGTGCTTGGGATTACAGACGTGAGCCACTGCGTCTGGCCAAAATCCCCTTTAAATGAAGAGAAATAGAGCCATTACTGTCAGCATACCCGTGGTTCAGGAGCAAGCTGAGGAAACTGTGACTGTGTAGGAAGCACCAGGTAGGTGAGGCACTTTACCTGTGAAATCCCACAACTGCAGCATTAGAAGCTGATAATAAATGCATAAAAAGGATTGGGAGACTGTTTAAACACAGCAAAGTTAAAAGTGTAAAGGGAAAGAAATTAGTAAACGAAGTGATTTGTTTTATGTGCTATAAAGTACAGACATTGCATGTGTTTCTTAAGGAATGAAATGGAGAGACTGGAAAGGGAAGAGAGATGCTCCCAATGAGCTGAGCTGCTGAACTCAGGTCAGTTCCTTGGAGGAACTTAAGGTCACTTGAGAGGGCAGTGGAAATAGCAGCTCCCACTTAGTGCTCACCGTGTCCCAGGCATTGTTCTTGCCACTTTATGAGTATTAACTACTTTCATCCTTTGGAATTATCCCAGTTTTGGTGGTGATTCTTAAACAAGCTTGGCACTCAGAGTCTGATGACATTCAAATATTCATTAAAAAGCTCTTTGTAAATAGAGAAGACCAAATCTTTATCTTTTCCTTACTGTAAATGAAGTTTGCTCCATGGTATGGTAAAATCTTTAAAAATTCTTCTTTATAATTTGTCCAACTCCACCCAGACAAAGAAAAATGTGAATCCATTTATCTTTTTATTTTTCCCCCCAATTGCAGAAGAGTTCGATCTGGCAGTGGTATATCTGTCGTAAGCTCAACATCTGTAGATCAGAGGCTACCAGAGGAACCAGTTTTAGAAGATGAACAGCAACAATTAGAAAAGAAATTACCTGGTAAGGCAGTCTTTATATTGAGTTAAATCATTTAGATTAAACTAAATTAGAGATTTCCTATCTCTAAGACAAAGATAGAGGTAAACATAAATTTAGCTTTTGACATTTTTATCTTGTTCCTTAACTGACCTTAGTTAGAGACATTGTTAATTAAGCTTTTGGATTTGGGTCTGGATAGAAAAATAAGAACATTATGCACTCTGCTAATGCACCGTTGTTCTAACTTTTAACTTGAAATCTGATTGTAAACTGCTAAACAAGAATTATGTAAATCATATCCATAGAATATACAGCACCAAAAATTGATGAGTATTAAGGTGATTGCTTAATACCACCAGTGCAGAAATAGAAAGTGAAATCACCTACTGTTAATATTCTCGTGTTGTTATAAGAGAACTGGAAACTCCTTGATTACAGGAACCTATTTTAAATTTAATGTGAACCTATTTAATTTAATTTATTTTATTTTTTGAGATGGAGTCTCAGTTTGTCGAGAGGGCAGTGGCTCAGTCTAGGCTCATTGCATCCTCCGTCTCCCATGTTCAAGTGATTCTCCTGCCTCAGCCTCTGGAGTAGTTGGGATTACAGGAATGTGTCACCGTGCCTGGCTAATTTTTGTATTTCTAGTAGAGACAGGATTTCATCATGTTGGCCAGGCTGGTCTCAAACTCCTGACCTCAAGGGATCCACCCACCTCGGCCTCCCAAAGTGCTGGGATTACAGGCAAGAGTCACTGCACCTGGCCTGAACCTATTTTAAAGAGTCCTCATTTACAATGATAAATCCAACATACTACTAAAATATTCTAAGGTGGCTATGAATTATTAATGAGATTATAATGATAACTAAGAAGCAAATGAAGTTTATTATGGAATGTTTTCATGATAAATACTTTGTCAGGGTCATTTTGCTACATTTAAGATGATCAGCAGTTAATTGGTCTGGTAAGAACATTTGCTGTCCCAGTTTATTGTCTAAACTAAATTACTTTCTGTTCAATGATGAAATACTTACCGCACATATTCTATGTGCAAGGCTGCGTGTTGAGCAAAGACTCTAAATGTTAATAATACATGGTTCACACTCTCTAGAAACATTAAAATATATTAGAAGATTTGACACAACCATATAAGCAATCACTTAAGCAGTACTTGAGTGGGATGAATTCCTGGAGAGTGTTACAGTTGCACAACAGACCTCACTTATGGTTGGTTGGTGTAGACTGGGAAAGCCATGAGGAATTAAATGTCTGTGGAAGAAGTCAGAGTTGAGTTGAGACTTTAAGATGAGTAGGGTCACCACAAGTGGAAGTGGGGAATATTTCAGGATTTTATAACAATGAGAATGAAGTCTCAATGGCAGATAGGACAGGAATGCTTGGAATGCAGAATTTTCTTTTTCTGTTTTTAGTAGACATTCATTTAAAATTTTGAACAGGAAGCAACATTATCAGAGATTTCATTTGTGCATTCATTCTTTCAACAGCCGTTTATTATATGCCTCCTACATACTAGGAATATTGCCAGATGCTGGAATTAAAAGATGTATAGAGACTTGGAGAGTTTTTAAAATTGAGATGAAATTTACATAATACAAAATGTACAGTTCAGTGGCTATCTTAGTCTGCTTGGACTGCCATAACAAAATAACATAGACTGGGTGGCTTAAACAGTGGGAATTTATCTCTTACCACTCTGGAGGCTGGAAGTACAAGATCAAGGTATACAGATTTGGTTCCTGGTGAGGTCCCTCTTCCTACATGCAGACAGCAGCTTTCACTTCTTTTGTTTACATGGCTTTTCCTTGGTTTGTGTATGCAGAGAGAGACAGATCTCTCTCTCTCTCGCTCTCTCTCTGTCTCTCTCTCTCTCTCTCTTCCCTCCCCTATCTTTTTATAAGGATATTAATTCATCGTAAGAGCCCCCACCCTTATGACTAATCTTAACCCTACAAAGGCTCCATCTCCAAATATCACATTAGGCTCATTAGGGCTTCAATGTATGAATTTTGGTGGGGGGTGGGGACACAAACATTGAGTTCCTAACAATGGCATTTTGTGCACTCACAGTGTCTTGCAGCCACAACCTCTATCTTTTCTCAAGATACTTTGGTCACCCCAAAATAAAACACCGTATCCATCGCTCCCCATCCTTCCGTCCCTCCGGCCCCTGGCAGCCACCAATCTGCTTTCTGGGATTTACCTATTGTGGCTGTTTCATACAAATGGAAGCATATATGACCTTTTATGTCCAACTTCTTTCACTTGGCACAATATATTTGAGATTCATCCACCTTGCAGCATGTATCATTACATCATCCCTTTCTGTGGTAGAGGGACTTTGAATTTTTTTCTTTTGAGATGGAGTCTGCTCTTGTCACCCAGACTAGAGTGCAGTGGTATGATCTCAGCTCACTGCAACATCTGCCTCCTGGGTTCAAGCAATTCTCCTGCCTCAGCCTCCCGGAGTAGCTGGGATTACAGGTGCCTGCCACCATGCCCGTCTAAATTTTTTGTATTTTTATTAGAGACGGGGTTTCACCATGTTGGCCAGGCTGGTATCGAACTCCAGACCTCAAGTGATTTGCTCGACTTGGCCTCCCAAAGTACTGGGATTACAGGTGTGAGCCACTGCACCTGGCCGGGACTTTGAATTTTAAGATAATCAGAGTAGAGGATATCGCCTCCTCCGAAATCACCAAAGGTATAAGAAGAGCAAGGAAACCAAAACATACTTGTGCTCTTTGGTCTCTAATCATTGACTACAGTACGTGAAGAAAGTCTGTCAAAAGCAGTGAAGTCCAAACAGGAATGTGGGAAGAAGCCAAAGAAGGATGCTCGCAGCTACAAATCTCAAGGCAGAGTGAGAAGCGATGGTTCCTAGATAGACATGTCCCAGGGCCTGGCATCCTGCACAGGCCGGCAATGAGCGCTCCCCTGGCTGGGATTGGTACCAAGGAGGATTGCGTGAGGCCAACATGGAAATGAAATAGACAGTGCTGAGGATAGTAATGATGGGATTATAGAAAATGAAGAAATAAAATGGACATAAAGTATTAGAGAAAAAATGATAGAACAGTAATTATTCTAAATTTATAATTGATGTGTCAAAGAAGGAAACTGAATAATGAGTTAGAAAAAATTGTTGACTGACTGTGATCTCCATAAGGATCAGGGCATAGCTTGTTCTTCAGTGTGAAAAGCGGAACGCTCACCTTTTGCTCTGCTTTGAGAAATCTGGTTAGATTAGAGGACTCATAAGCACAGTTATAAGGCAACAGGAAGGAGGGAGAGAGACAGAGACTCATGGTCCAAAAGAGTAGGGGTTAATTGCTAGGGCAAGCTCATGGGAAGAAGGGAAAGGATGGAGTAACAGGGAAAGAAAGGAGTCTGGGTGGTGATATAGAACTGCTAGATAAGGATCTTTTAGAAGCTGTTTGGCGTGGAGGAGAGAGGATATAAGCAGAGAGTTGTGCAAAGGGCATTTTCGTTGTGCTCATTAACAAGGGCGTAGAAGCTTAGGGAGTTCTGGGCCTGGGTTTGTACTACAGGTTTCAAATACACTAGTGAGTTTTCCTTTGAAAAGAGTGTGTTGAAAATCATGAGTTTTCATAGTTGCTGTGTTCCTTGTCTGAAGTAACATTTGAAGATAAGAAGCGGGAGAACTTTGAACGTGGCAACCTGGAACTGGAGAAACGAAGGCAAGCTCTCCTGGAGCAGCAGCGCAAAGAACAGGAGCGCCTGGCTCAGCTGGAGCGGGCGGAGCAGGAGAGGAAAGAACGTGAACGCCAGGAGCAAGAGCGCAAAAGGCAACTGGAGCTGGAGAAGCAACTGGAAAAGCAGCGGGAGCTAGAACGGCAGAGAGAGGAGGAGAGGAGGAAGGAAATTGAGAGGCGAGAGGTAAGCAGGCGAGAGTGGAGCCACCCCGAGTTAGTGTGTGATCACCCCCTTTCAGAATTATCCAAGTGATCTATTCATGCCATCTTTGTCTTTCTTTTTCTAATTCAGTGGTTTTAGTGTATTCCCAAAGTTGTGCAACCATTGTCCTGGTCTAATTCCAGAACATTTTCACCACCCCAGCTCTTACCCATTAAGCAGCTACTCCCCATTTCTTTCTCCCTCCAGCTCTTGTCTATCATTAATTTACTTTCTATCTTTCTAGATTTACCTATTCAGAACATTTTTTAATAAAAGGAATCATCAATATATGGCCTTTTGCTTTTTTGCTTCTGACTTTCACTTAGCATAATGTTTTCAAGGTTCATCTACATTATAAAATGAATCAGTCCTTTATTCCTGTTTATGGCTTCTGACTTTCACTTAGCATTATGTTTTCAAGGTTCATCTACATTGTAAAATGAATCAGTCCTTTATTCCTGTTTATGACTGAGTAATATTTCATCATTTGGATATACCATTTAATTCACGTTTTAATTCATCAGTTGATGGTCGTTGTGGCTATTACAAACAATGCTGTTATGAACATTGATGTACAAGTTTTTGATGATACAATTTTGTAACAAACCACTGATAATGGTGTTTTTCCGGACTGTTTTCTCTGTATAAATCTATATAAAAAGATAAGTGTTTTTATGGTGGAGAGTGTAAGGATTGTGTGTATACATATATATATATATATTTTGAGACAGCGTCTTGCTCTTTCACCCAGCCTGGAGTGCAATGGTGCCATATCAGCTCACTGCAACCTCCACCTCCCAGGTTCAAGCGATTCTTCTGCCTCAGCCTCTCAAGTAGATGGGATTACAGGTGCACACCACCACACCCAGCTAATTTTTCTTTTTGTGTGTGTGTTTTTAGTAGAGATGGGGTTTCACCATGTTGACCAGGCTGGGCTCCTGACCCTGTGATCTGCCTACCTTGGCCTCCCAAAGTCCTGGATTACAGGCATGAGCCACTGTGCCCAGCCGGGTTGTATAATTTTTTAAACACCACTGTAATTGTGTCATACCAATTACATTATTCTGCAACCTTCTTTTTCAACTCTTTTAAAAATATTTCTGGGACATCCTATATTCTATGGAAGGCTTCATAAATTTGGCCTCATACCTGGAAAGGGGCTAAGCAAATCTTATCACTCTTTCTAGTTTTAGTATGTTACTGCAGAAGCAACACATGGTTCTCTCATGTGAATGAAATATAAAAATGAGGAATTTTTCGTTATAAAAAAAATAGCCTGAGTGCCAGGCCTCTGCACTTTGGGAGAATGAGGAGGAAAGATCACTTGAGGTCAGAAGTTGGAAGCCAGTGCATTCTAGCCTGGGTAACAGAGCAAGAGCCTGTCTCAAAAGAAAGAAAACTTTTAGCCATAACTCACTTTTGTTCAGACAGATACTAACAAAATTTTAATTTTCAGAATGGACAAGCAAAGATAGGCAAACTTTTCTTCAATGTAAAAAAAAAAAAAGATATTCTAAGAGTATTTATTCAAAATTATTAATAGACATTTACCAGGTGTACATTGCCAGGTGTAGTTGGAAGACCCATGAGTCAGAGGCAATTCTGATAGACTGTCAGGTGCTCTGTTATGTACTCTACCTAACAGTCCTCAGAGCCAGTGTTGAAGAGAGCTAAAGCTTTTGTGGTATAAAGGAAATGAATGATTAGGAAGGGGGGAGTCACAGACTTGTAAAATAAATTAAATAATAATTTCTCCTTTGGTGGAATAAAGTCAAGTTTTGTTTGTTTTTGTTCAGTGTGTTTTAGTTTGATTTTACCAAGTGAAATTTTCCTTCTCGATGTGTCAGTAAATAAGGAGAACTTTTACTTAGCACATCAAGCATTCTTGAAGACATAAAGAATGGAGTTCTAATGGAAAAATGATCCTGTCAGTTCTCTTCTTATGTAAATATAATAGCTAGTTCTATATATTCGCTTTATTTCCATAGAAGGAATACTGCATTTTTATAAATTATTTTTGGCTTTGTAATGTGATTTCTTACAATGTTTAACATTTCATCCCTAAAAGGAAAGACTTACTAGATGCTGCTTTTCTGAAGAGACATTGTGTGATGTAAGAACTGAAAAATTAATAATTTGTCTCTTTGTAAATGTCACAGGCTGCAAAACGGGAACTTGAAAGGCAACGACAACTTGAGTGGGAACGGAATCGAAGGCAAGAACTACTAAATCAAAGAAACAAAGAACAAGAGGACATAGTTGTACTGAAAGCAAAGAAAAAGACTTTGGAATTTGAACTAGAAGCTCTAGTGAGTGAAGTTTGGTTATAATTTGGAAATATACTAAGATGGAACCATTAAAAACAGTAATAATTTTTACTATCTTTCATTTGTTAAAGAATGATAAAAAGCATCAACTAGAAGGGAAACTTCAAGATATCAGATGTCGATTGACCACCCAGAGGCAAGAAATTGAGAGCACAAACAAATCTAGAGAGTTGAGAATTGCCGAAATCACCCATCTACAGCAACAATTACAGGTGAGGAAATACGCCTCTTTTTAAAAGCTATTAAACTGGCATACTTTTCTCTAATTCATTTCATTTACTTAGTCAATAAACATTAAGCAATTATACTAGGTACTGGGAAGCAAAAATGAGGTAGACAGGGTCCTTGTGTGAAACGTAGCCTGTCAAAGAGACAAACTCAGCGAAGGTTTACTGAGCACTGCTGCGGGCCAGGTGCTCTTGCAGCTTCTGAGGCTACAGCAGTGAACAGCAGGGACAGACACTCTGCCCTCTGGGAGCTTACCCTCTGTTTGCAGGAGGAACAGAGACTAACAAAATAAAGCGTGTACTGTATTAGAAGATGAAAAGTGCTACGGCGAGTGAGTAGGAAAGGGAATAGAGAGTCCTGGGGATAGAAAATGTTGTGATTTTAACTAAGGTAGTCAAGACAGATCTTTCTGGATGGTGACATTTGAGCAGAGACTTGAAATTAATGATAGGCTAAGCCATGTGAATATCTGGCAGAGCAAGATCTAGGCAGGGAAATAGGAGTGCCAAAGTCCTGAGGCCATAGCAGGACTCTTGAGATGCCAGGATACTACTTACTAGAGCAGGTCGGAGGTGGATCACACAGAACCTGTAGTGTCCACCAACAGGACTTTGGCTTTTCTGTGATAATTACAATAAATAAGTACACTTAAGTATTTTAGGGGGTCAAATGAGAGCTATATGTATGGTAAATAGTTAGAGACACACAGAGTACCATTAGTTCTGTCTAAATTTTGAAGTCTATCCAAAGTTGTTATAATATCACTTGGATTGGTATCAAGTGCTGAACTATAGGGGCATCAAATTCATGTAAATTCAGTCTTCTCATTATCATATTTGTCTGTGACCTTTTTATGTCAGGCTTCTTTTTCTCAGCATGATGTTTTTGAGATGTATCCGTGTTTTTGAGTGGATGACTCCTTTCTTTCTTTTCATCACTGAATAGTATTTCCTTATATGTCCATTCACCTATTGGTTGATACTCAGGTTTTTTCCAGTGTGGAACTTTTATGAATAAAACTGCAGTGAGAATTTATGTACAAGTCTTTATGTGGAAATGATTTATTTCTCTTGGGTAAACTTTTAGGAGCGCAACTACTGTGTCATGTAAGTGTATACTTAACCCCATTAGGAACTGTCAAGCTGGGTGCAGTGGCTCACACCTGTAATCCTAATACTTTGAGAGGCCAAGGTAGGAGGATCACTTGAGTGCATGAGTTTGAGACCAGCCTGGGCAACATAGTGAGACCCTATTTCTAAAAAAAAAAAAAAATTAAAAATTAGCTGGCATGAGGGCATTCACCTGTAATACCAGCTACTCAGGCAGCTGAGGCAGGAGAACCACTTGAGCCTAGGAGATCGAGGCTGCAGTGAGCTATGATTGAGCCACTGACAACCTAGGCCACAGAACAAGACCCAGTCCAAAAAACAAAAAAAGAAAGAGAGGGAGGGAGGGGGAGACAGAGAGAGAAGAGAAAAAAGAAAGAGTGCTGTCAGACTGTTTGCAAAGAGTTTATACCATTTTACATTCTGTATTTTCCTGAAGGCCAATGATGTTGGGCATTATCTTACATGTTTATCGGCAAGTATCTTTTACTGTATACGTATATTTGTTGAAGTGTCTGGACAAATCTTTTGCCCATTTTTTATTGGGCTGTTTGTCTAATTATTGTAAAAGTTCTTTTATATTCTTAACAAGTCATTTGTCAGGTACATATTTTGCAAATATTTTCTCCCAATCTGTGGCTTAAGTTTAATTTTTGTAATGGTGTTTTTAAAAGGGCAGAAGTTTTAAATTTTGATAAACTCAGTTTACCATTTTTTTTCTTTTGGTGTTTATGCTTTTTATGTTCTATAAGAAATCTTTGACTACCCCATGATTGCAAATATTTTATTTTCTTCCAGAAGTTTTACTTTTTTTTATTTAAAAAATAAGTTTGATAAGTTTTTATGAATTTTGTCTTTTAAGTTTCATGGTTATATCTTATGTTTAAGTCTATGAGCCATTTCAAGTTGATTTTTGCATGTAGTATAAGGTAATGGTTGAGGTATTTTTTTTACATACTGTTACTCAGTTGTTCTAGCACCGTTTATTAAAAACACTGGCATTTCTCCCATTGAGTCACCTTGGTAGCTTGTTGAAAATCAGTTGAATACATTTGTAATGGTCTGTTCTGGACTTTGTTCTGTTCCTTTGAGCTATCTGTCCTTTACCAGTGTTTCACTGTTGATACCTAATTGTTGAAGTCAAGTGATATGAATTCTCTGTTACTCTTCTTCTTTTTCAGAACTGTTTTCAGTTAGTTATTCTAGGTCTTTAACATCTCCATATAAGTTTTAGAATCAGCTTATCAGTTTTTACGAAAATGCTTGGAATTTTGTTGGAATTCCATTGAATTTATAAATCAATTTGGGAAGATCTGACATCTTAGCAATAGTAAATCTATGGCATAAATCTCTATTTAGGTTGTTATAAATTTCTCTCAGCGATGTTTTGTAGTTCGCAGTGTCCAAATCTTATAGATACTTTGTGAAGTTTATACCTAAGTATTTTGTGGCTTTTGATGCTATTATATATTACATATTTTTATTTTAGTTTTCATTGTTATATTACCCTTTATTAAAATATTTTACTACATTTCATTTCCTATTATATTATTAAGGATCTTTTTATTTGAATTCAATAGAGATAATGGTTTTTTGTTTTCTTGTAATATCCTTGTTTAGTTTTGATATCAGGGTAATGCTGGCTTCAGAAAATGAGTTGGAAAGTATTCCTTCCTCCTCTATTTTCTAAAAATGTTTGTGTTGAAGTAGCATTTCTTCTTAAATTTTGGTGGCATTCACCAGTGAAGCCTTCTGGGCCTGTAGCTTTCTTTGTGGTAAGACTTAATTATAAAATTTATTCAGTAGTCTAGATGTTGCTGTGAAGACAAAAGAAAAAAAATTTATGCAGTAGGTATAGGGCTATTCTGATTTTCTTCTTCTCTTAGAATCTGTTTGTTTTCTTTTTTAAGACAGAGTCTCACTCTGTTGCCAGGCTGGAATGCAGTGGCGCGATCTTGGCTCACTGCAAACTCGGCCTCCTGGATTCAAGCAATTCTCCTGCCTCAGCCTCCTGAGTAGCTGGGACTACAGGCGCATGCCACCATGCCCAGCTAATTTTTGTATTTTTTTAGTAGAGACGGGGTTTCACCATGTTGACCAAGATGGTCTCAATCTCTTGACCTCGTGATCCACCTGCCTCAGCCTCCCAAAGTGCTGGGATTACAGGCGTGAGCCACCGTGCCCAGCCGAATCTGTTTTGATTATTTGTATCTGTCAGTGAATTTGTTTATATCATCTAAATTATTAAATTTATTTAGCTTCTGATAAGAAAATTTTAATTAAGGCATTTTTAGTTTTTCAAACAAAAAGTCAATACATAGAGCTCATTTTTTATCAAGGTAAAAATAAAAGTCAGATATTCTTTATTATAGCTACCATTTTACTGAAATGTACAGAAACTACAGGATATTTTTGGCTAAATTTAAGCAAATACTGTGCTTGGCAAGTGAACCACAAAAATTCCAAACAGGCTGTGCAGTGTGGCTTAACTTTTTTCTTGTGTCAGAAAGTATTTGCTTAAAAACTTTTGTGTACCTGTTTAAAATTCCATCCAGTGTGGTGGAAAAATATATACAGCAGCTAAGATTCTAGTTGTTAAAAATCTTTTATTTCTTTCCAACTTCATGTATACGGTAAACCTAAGTTCAGCCTTAGTAAGTATCAAAGTTCAGAATAGAGTAGTAGGATAACTTTTCTTTAAACTACTGAGTTCATTTACAAACAGTAGGATTTTTATAAACTGCAGGATTTTTACAAACTGCATTTGCATTTGATCCCAGTGCCATTGGAAACTCATTACTTGAATTTATCTATGTGGAGTAGTACCTAATGTACATTTTTTAAAGCTCATAAATATCTAGTAAGTCAACAAAAATATAAAAAATATCAGGGAAGCCATAACTATCTTAACTTTATTTTAGGGAAATGCATTTGGCAAACAATGTAGGAGCCACACCTAACTAACGATTAAATGCAGTTTTACCATACAGGATTTGGGATGAGTCTTTGAGAATTGTGAAAACAGACTTGAGCTCTGCCTGGATCTTAATGTAGACATGGTAGCCTTCCCTGTCATTCATTACTGTTTTCCTCCTTCCCTCCCAGGAATCTCAGCAAATGCTTGGAAGACTTATTCCAGAAAAACAGATACTCAATGACCAATTAAAACAAGTTCAGCAGAACAATTTGCACAGTAGGTGTTTTATTTTTAAAGCTGACCTTTTCTTTTTCTTTTCTCTCTTTGTTTTTTTTTTTGAGACAAAGTCTCGCTCTGTCATCCAGGCTGGAGTGCAGTGGCATGACCTTGGCTCACTGTAACCTCTACCTCCTTGGTTCAAGATTCTCCTGTCTCAGCCTCAAAGTAGCTGGGGCTATAGGTGTAAGCCACCACACTCAGCTAATTTTTATATTTTTAGTAGAGATAGAGTTTCACTATGTTGGCCAGGCTGATCTCGAACTCCTGACCTCAGGTGATCCGCCCACTTCAGCCTCCCAAAGTGCTGGGATTACAGGTGTAGGCCACTGCGCCTAGCCTTTTTTTTTTTTTTTTTTTTTTTTAAACAGCAAGAATTTCTTTAAGTGAAATGAGAACATTAAAAAAACATTTTCCTTACTGCAAATTAAAGTTTTCTTATCTTTGCAATGTTTTTATAAAATAGGAGATTCACTTGTTACACTTAAAAGAGCCTTAGAAGCAAAAGAAATAGCTCGGCAGCAGCTACGAGACCAACTGGATGAAGTGGAGAAAGAAACTAGATCAAAACTACAGGAGATTGATATTTTCAATAATCAGCTGAAGGTAACTATTCTATGTGTGCCTGCATGTGTGTCCTACCCTTTAATTTTTTTTAACTGTCCAAATGATTAGCTGCTATTTAATTCCAGGCAGAAAAATTTATTATGCCATTGTGAAAGTCTTTACATTTATAGATGAACATTATACAATCTAAATTGCACTTTTCTCCTTGAAAATATAAAAATGAATTTGGCATCTATAAATTAGGGCTGAGTGAGTGGCCCCAGCATGACATCTGTTTTAACCTGAATCATATTTTGACACATCTCCATTCTTTTGTCTGTTTATAATCACATCAAGTTGATTCCAAAAGTTTTATCTTTCTTATGTTCTTTGAATACTACTAAAAGGAATTGTTTTCTTTTTTAAAACTAAGAATTTTTCTGCCACTTCTTATCTTCAAGATTGTGCTTAAATGTAGATCTTTATTTTGTTTCCTTGAATTTTTAAATCTTTTGTTTTAGTGGAGTAATTGCTTTTGTCTCCGTGGCAGAAGTGGTGTATGGTTTTGTCACATTTGCACAGTAAAATTGGGAAAATGCCAAAATTCTGAGGAAATGTAAAATGGTTAGATCATAGCCTCTTTCAGATTTGGTGTTTCTGATTTAACTTTACAACTGTATCATCTTAAGAATGTTAATTCTTATAATAAAATCATACCACAAACAGTTCATTTCTTATAAACAATTATATACTACTTTAGATGTATATAGATATTACAATTTTTATTAATTATATTCTTATAAGAAATTGGATGTTATACTTTTTTCCCCTTCAAATATTTATTTTCCTTTCCTAACTTAAAATTCTTTATACTTGACTCTGTCCAATTCAGCTTTTGGCAGTAGGAAGAAGTAAAACTCCTGTTCTCTAATTCTAAAAACAAAATAAAAAATTAGAAAACATATTTGAAACTTTTATAATAGTTGACCTTTGAGATTGAGATTCTAGGCCAAATTGTCTAGACATCTGAGTTTGAGGTATTTGTGCTGTTCTTTCAGAATATTAGGTAATGATCTTTTCTTAATTGTACAATTCCAAGAAATAGCTCTTAAGAGGAAATATTATTTGAGCCAGCTTAGTGTTTTTCTTCACTTTGCATTCTTTACACAGTGTGTGTATGTATGTACACTATATATCTTCTATATTCATGCATAAATGATTATGTGGCATGTCAGTATTGGAAGTATAGCTGTAAGTTAACCATTTCAAGAATAAGTACAATTAAAAACAAACCAAAAAAAAGAATAAGTATAATTAAAATGCTCACATTAACTTTCATTGTCACTGTCTATTTTATAAGCAAAAAAAAAAAAAAAATAGCACTGTTGCATAGCTTACAGTGCTTTTTAATAGACTCTTGGAATATAAGCTGTTAAATATTAAGCTATCTTCTGAACCCAGGCAGTAGTCCAGATTTGTGCCATCACATTAAGATTCTTTTTTTTTTAGAAATTTGACTCCCCAAAACAAGGTTCAGGTATTAGAAAATGATACTCTAGTGAGAGACTTATGATAAATGTCTAGATCTGTAGATTAAATAATTTTGGTAATTGAATTGCTGTTGCCATTAGTGAATCACTTCTACTGTGTTTAATTGACTATATGGCTGCTTTCAGGGTCACAGAGTTTCTTAAATAAAGGCTAATTTTAGCCTACTTTTCCACTAGCCTTTTTCCAAATATACTTATTTTTAAATAAGAATATTTCTCCCTGTTTTTTAATTTTAATTTTGACTTTCTCTTATTAGCTTTAAATTTAAATTAATATGAGTTTAAAAAATCACAGGTCAGGCCAAGTGCAGTGGCACGTGCCTGTAGTCCTAGCACTTTGAGAGGCAGGTGGATCACTTGAACTCAGGAATTCGAGACCAGCCTGAGCAAAATGGTGAAACCCTGTCTCTATAAAAAAAAAAAAAGAAAAGAATTAGTCGGGTATGGTTGTGTATACCTGTAGTCCCAGCTACCTGGGAAGCTGAGGCGGGAGAATCACTTGAATCCAGGAGGTCAAGCCTGCAGTGAGCTATGATTGTGCCACTGCATTCCAGCCTGGGCAACAGAGTGGCACCCTGTCTCAAAAAAAAATACACACATGCACACACACACACACACACACACACACACACACACACACACCCCAAATCACAGGCCAGTATAACTGTATTGTTTTGTTATTTAACATGTATTTGGAGGACTTAGTGAATATGCTGTGTTATGGTTATTATTTCTACTATTCCTCTCAAACCTGGTAAAGCCAAAACAGTTAAATCGGAGAATCAAAAGTCCTAGAATTTGATTGCAACAACTCAGAGATGGATTTATCATTTAGTCTCCTAATTGTCACTTGCCCACTTTTCTTTGTTGTAGCCACACTGGAAAATGAAGTACTTTTTTTCTGACTTTAGAGCATGTGTCTATTAGCAACTGTGCTTTCTTGGATGAGGAGCTAGACCAGGAAGAGCCAGCCTCTTGAGGCTTGGGATTTCTTCAGTGCCCCTCTTGATCAGCAGTGCCTTTAGAGCATTGACAGTGATGATGCAAAAATTACTTCTACCTTCTGGGGTGTGTCATTTCACACAACTAACCTGATTGTGTGAATTTTCTGTATCCTAAACCTTCCTTTCCCTAAAGGAAGCCAGCTGGAGAGTACAGAAAAGAAATTAGGGCTTCACGTTCTTTTGTATTTCATGCTCATGTAGATGGTTCACCTGGAAGAAGGAAATGCAATTCCCTCATTATAGATTAGTACAGTAACACTGGAAAAGTACCTTATAGAGTACAGAATTTTTAAATTAGTTGATCAGGATACTAAATCTATATTAAATGTCTGGCTCCATAAATGAGGATAACATTTAGCAAAAACCGATTCTCATTATTTTGGGTAAATTACAAAAAGTCATCCACTTACTTTGATGCACCCTCAGAGTCATGTCCAGTTTCTTAAGTATAAAGGTAATACAGGGAATAATCGTACCCTGATCCAACCCAGATTCTGAGTTATAAGGCAGTAATTAGGAAGTATAGGAAGCGTATTTAGTGGAAAAACTAAATACAATTATACTTTCCTTTTCTTTTAACAATATGATTTAGTTCTTTCTTCCAGAATGTCTTGCTCAGATTAGTTTATCTTTTGTGGGTTTCTCCCCGTTTCTTCAGTTCAGGAAGAATTAAATTCCTTCCTTCCCTATCCAAAATCTGATAAGCAAAGATAGAAATTCTGAAGGCAAATAGGAAAAAGTTAATGACAATCAGGTTAACAGGTATTTGTTTCATATAGGAAGCAACCTATTGAAAGCATAAAGCATGCTTATAATTGTGGTCTTCTGTTAAATGGCTCCACATTCAAAGTCATGGACCTTTAAGTTTCTACCTAATCCATGGAAGTTGAAGGCTCATTTTTGTTTTCAAAAAGGCTGTTTTTCCATGCATTTTAATAGATATTTACCTTGTAGGTGTCACATTTATATATTCCAAAAAAGATCTTAAGATGTAAATATCTTTCTATTTACCACCCAAACCAGTAATTACTTGAGAAAGGAAACAGGAATCTTATTGTAGCAAATAACCTTTGCTTTTGGGTTTTAAATAAGTCTGTAAAAACAGGGAGCGTGGGAGAAGAGGAGAAATGATAGCACCCTGAGATGCTGAAGCTCTTGTGCTACCAGTTCCCCAATTGGCAGCCTTTAGACTTATGCTGCCCTTGATATGCATGATAAATTTTAGGGTTTTAATGATCAAATGAAATACTTGACCAGTGAATTAACCAGGAATAATTAATTTTATTGGTGATTATTGCTAGCATGAATTAGTATGTCTTAAAATAGTTTTAATTCAGTGGATAAAATTTATTTACCATAGATTTCTGCTTTTCAGATGTGTTCTATATATAACAAATATCTTATTAAGAAATCAGTAGTCTTCTCAAATCCATGTTTTAGAAACAACAATTTAAAATTATTATCTATGACTTTTTCTTTTAATTCACTTTACAAATGAAACTCCCAACTTTTTTGGAGACTCTGTGTACCAAAAGGCTAGTTGTTTTTCTTACACACAGTGCTTACCTATAGGTATAAAGTTATGATTCAAACAAGTGTCAAATAACATTACTGCCAGGACTTTTTGGACAGTAGCACCTGATTTTACCTTGACCTTAGCAATGTCAGTAGTTACTGTAGCAGTTTTCCTTGGCACTGATGGCCTAATGTTTCGTATTTTAATGTCTTAGCTCTAACATGGAGCAGCAGTACAGAGTACAGCTTGTAGTTTTCCAGGCTCCTTTAAGAGGTCAAATAAAGAGAATCCAACACCCAACGGGGCTAGATTTTATGTTTTATGTTGAAAAGTTGAGTACTTGTTGGTTCCTGTCTAGTCAGTGTGTACTGGACAAGTCCTAATGTGAATGGCTGTTTACATTTGAGCATTTCTTTCTTCCAGTCAGTGGCAATGGAGGAGGCAGTGTTGCAGTGCCTGGCAGTTCTCCTGGGCTGCGTCATCCACTTAGACTTCTTTCTAAAGGTCTCCATGCCCTTCTCAGGCAATGCACATCTTTCTCAGACTAAGAATGATGAACCATCTCCAGCTCTGTGCTTCAGTTTCCCCTGCGCAGATGAGTGCTCAGTGTCTTAAGATAGCATTTACCATGAAGTACTAAACCTTCTTTGTAAATGTTAACGATTAGTTATTATTAATCATAGAGTATGATTGATTCTTTCCTGTTGACAAGTTGTGTGTGTGTATGGTGGTGTAAACTGAATTACAAGCTGGACAAGGTACTGTATACTGTAGTCTTGTCTTTTTAACAAGCATTTTAGATCTTTGAATTTGCTCCTTATCTGCAAATGTGAACGTGCTCAGTTATTTTTTGGGTCATGTGCATATTTCCATCATGGGGGACATACTGTGGTCAGTATACTATTCCAAATGTGTATAACACTTTATATCTTAGAAAATTTGAGTATTTAGGACTAATTCACAAGTAAGATTTATATTCCTTAGTATACTTGGGAAATTCAGGCTTCTTAAATTAGACACAAGGGGCTTTTAGAAATATAAATTCTCCCCATAATGCTACCTGTTCTAAAAATTGCTCCTAAGAACTGAATTGATGTTGAAATGAGAAGGCCAGTTGTAGTAAATGAGGTTGTTTGCTTAACTAAAGCCTTTATACTCTTGGTTTCAGACACTTGCTTTCATGGGAGGCTCATTCATTATGAAGGCAGTGAAAGGCAAAATGTTTAGCAACCAGGGGAAAAAAGAAAAGAGCTGGAGAAAGAACTGCAGAACAGAGTAAGAAGTCAGTAAAAATAATGCTTGTGAAGGGAAACAATGAAGGAAGGAGAAACACTTAGAAAGAGGAGGCCCAGAGACAACAAGATAAATCAGTATGGATTCAGATAGCAATGTTGCTTTTCATAATTGGTAGAATAATGTTTGCTTTTTTCATTTTGTTCAAGCTAAAACTTTATTTTTACCTGTATGATCCTTTGGAAAAGACCTCTTCTGTCTAAAAGTAATAAAATCCTCTAACTCATTCTGTCAGATTCTGTGCCATACCAGTAGGCTGCTTGATTGAGTTTTTTAGTTAAAGTGTTGGGTTTTCTTCTTTTTTTTTTTTTTTTTTTTGAGACGGAGTCTCGCTCTATCGCCAGGCTGGAGTGCAGTGACGCAATCCCGGCTCACTGCAACTTCCGTTTTTCCGGTTTCAAGCAATTCTCCTGCCTCAGCCTCCCGAGTAGCTGGGACTACAGGCACGCACCACCACGTCCGGCTAATTTTTTGTACTTTAGTAGAGACGGGGTTTC